>VZTJ01005692.1:36161-79316 GCA_013397795.1 Orthonyx spaldingii | reverse complement strand
ACCTCCCCCCAGGACTGCGTTACAAGAGGTTGCAATTAACAACCTACTCAGGTGCTCTTCCAGCAAAACTGAGTAAAGCCTAAGCACCTTCAAGAGGCCTCCACTTTTGGAAGCCCTGCTAAGAGTGCTGTGCAGCATAAATGAGCTCTGAATGGATATTCTTTCCTTCCTGGGATTTCCTTTCCTAGTTACTGTGATTGATGGGCTGCAGTGGACAAGTGCAGGGAAGCTTCAAACAACCTCTGGCTCATAAATCCTTTCCATAGACCAAGCCCTACCCCAAAGCTTTATGAAATCAAAGAAGGACCTAAGCCTCGCAGTGATATTCAGTCTTTCAATCAGACTGGAGAATCACAGAACAGTTTGTGTTGGAAGGGGCCTGCAAAGGTCATCCAGTCCAACTCCCCCAATATTGGAGTGACAACACTGGCACTTCTCACCATCAATGTCCTAGTTTAAAAGAATATCCTAATCTTTGAAGTACGCAGGTAAATTGATTAATAGTTATTGTAGCCATTAAACCTCTAACAGTCTGAAATACACATAAAGGTCAGAGCTACTGTAGTTGGTTTATTTGTATCTACCTGTAATTATAAGATCAGTTTTACATTGAAATATAGCAAACTCCTGTCTCTATGTAATGTCAAGATGTTTGAAAAGATGAGGTTCTGCAGTTTTGTTGATAGCAGATGGTCAAAACCATACAGTCTTGTAACTGAGTGGCCTCGAATGGTGGCTTGCTTTACATTACTCATGGTCCTCCCCAGGTTGTGGTGCCCAAATCCTGGTTTGACACCAGAACCACACATTTGCAGGTGGGTTTAAGATGATGCTGAGCTCTGTTAGAATGAGAAATTGCCAGCCCACAGTCCCTCAAGCAGCGTTTGCTGTGATGATCCTAAGCCAGGGTTACATCAGGAGCATGATTCTCCAGCCACTTTTGAATGGAAGCACAGCTGTGTAGTTTTAGGATGAAGCCATTCCCTGGGAGCAGAATGACTACTTCACATCTGGATTGCTTAGGAGGTTGAGCACTTGAGCACCAGTCTAGTGTTATTCCTAGAAGATTATCAACTGGAGTAGGGCAACTGCCCTTAATGATTAAAGATTACCTCAGATGGATTAATTTGATGATCATTCTCTCTAGCAGCAAAAATCCTTAAAGATATTTCATGACAGCTCTTCACATCTTCCCCAGAGCCAGAACTCCAGAGCAAACTACTGTACAAAAATTTCTACGGTTCTAATGATTACAACTTATTTCTGTGCCATAACAAAAGAAATCTCAGAGAAATAAAAGTTTCTTGGAAAACAGCATCTCCCCAATCTAGCTTGCTGCATATTGCTGAGTGCAATACCAGACCTCTGCTGATTTCCAAAAGTTTGCTTTAAAGTCATTATATTGTTGTCAGCGGCTGGCCTTGCCTCTCCTACACTGGTCTCTCATCCTTTTCTGAACTGAGAATTAAAAGGTGCACCACTGCACTGATAGAGAGCCATGAAAGTAAGATCATTTGAAATGAAAATCATGTCATAGGATCTGGATCAGAAATGAACAATTTTTGTTGGTTGGAAAAACATTAGTCATGGAAACATCTCAAATAAACTCTGTGCTCATCTTGGCAAAGAGTCTATATTTGCTTTTTCCAAGAAAAAGAGAAAAGATTTTACTTTTCTGTTTCAGGATTACTTAACTGTTCTAAAATTCCACACTTCAATGTGCTTATGCTGAAAGTCTTTGCATTCAACAGGTTCAATATTTCATCATCTATGCTTATAGTAACCTAGATTCCACATATTTTTCTAAACCCACCAGTCAGTGGATGAGATGGTAAAAGTACATGACAAAATAACTTCTGCTGAAGCATAGAGAACTCACTGCTTTTCATCTTTGCATCAAATTCTGCAAGTTCCCTTTTATTAGGCAAAACACTTTAAATTCCAGATTTTTCCTGTAAGGCCAGGCCGAGAAAATCTATGGTGTTACATTACATTACAGCTAACATTACACCTTGAAGAGGGATTTTCACTGCTGCAAAGTCTTGCTCATTAGGGTTTTTGAAACTTTCAGTCGGCATTCCCATTGTCACGACTTGCTACATCTCAAGGACTCATTTTTGCCATCTAGTGGCTTTGAGCAGAATTAAAAGAAATTTGCTAACGACAAATTTGAAAATTATTGTTTTTGAGAAAATATGGCAGTTTTAATTTATGGTTATATTTGAAAAAATTATTTACACCTGGAAAAGAGGACTATTCCCTCCACATAACCATTAACTGAACACTGAAAGAAAACAGAAGATTAATATGTGGCCACTGAGACTGTGAAAAGAACAGCTGAGGTTACTGCTGTCATAATAAAAATTTAATAGAACTTGATAAGTTCCATTCAATTTTTTAACATACAGTGTATAGTGTTCATTAATAACTAGAACTCAGGATAAAAATATTTAATTTTATGAATGTATAATATAACATCGATTTAAAAGATACAAATAAAGAAGCAACAAAATGCACTATCACTAAAGTATTTCAACACCAACAGCTAGGAGGCATCTCTGAACTGGATATCATCAACTTAAATCTCTCAATTTCTCTTAAAAATCTGTTCTGGAAACTCCCTTAACACTCAGAATCATAGAATGGTTTGGGTTGGGACCTTAAAGATCATCTAGTTCCAACTTCCACCACTCCCATGGGCAGGGCATTTCCCACTAGAACAGGTTCCTCAGAACCCCATCCACCCTGGCCTTAAACACTTCCAGGGATGGGGCATTCACAACTTCTCTGGGCTGCCTCTGCTAGTGCCTCACCTCCCTCACAGCAAAAAATTTCTTTCAAATAGCTAATCTAAACCTACCCTCTTTCAGTTTAAAATTGTTCCCCCGTGTCCTATCACTACACATCCTTGTAAAAAGTTCCTGTCCTTCTTTTTTACAAAACAAAACAAAACCAAATTTATGTTTTAAAGAATTTTTCTTACACCTTGTAGTTATACTTCTTGGAGGAAACATAGTCCACTCTGGTTCACATCCTTTAAAAAACATTAAAACCCCCTCAAATTTTACAAAACACAATGAAGTGATCTCCTGATTTTAAATTTTTGAATCTGATGCAATTAAAACACAGAATAATTGATATTAAATTTCAAGATAAAGAGATGCCAGTATGAAAGATCTGGTCTGTCACTGATCACTTTGAATTCTTCTTCCCAGTTTCATGACTGTTATTTTAGAAGCAATAACAACTACTACATTTATGGCAGAAGTATAAGATCCAAAGGCTGAATTTCTATTGCTATTAAAAATACAAAAAGAAATCAGAAACATAAAAACTGATGCATGGATAGGAAGTCAGTGATTAAGAAACAAGGAACAGAAGCCTGCCCACTTTTAATAATGGCAGAAGATGGAAACTGACTTAAACCAAAAACTTTACAATCCTTTTATTGACATTTGAAATAAAGGTTTCAAAAAATACACTGTGAATGTCCTTAATTGTTTATTAATGATATTTTGAAAAACCAGATAAGGCATTCCAGATTTTTAAGGTGCTGACAATTCATTTCACAAATGCATAAAAGTAGCCCGACTTGTATGAAAAATATAACAATACAGTCAACTAAACATAGTAGAGTATCACACACAGTCTGCAAGATTCTTTTTTTCTTCAAATTGTTTGTCTACTGCAAGTGAAAGGGCCTGAAGAAAAGTTGTCATTGTAACGCTGGGGGACTGAAAATAAGAGAACATTTTGTTAGACACACCACAGCAATAGGCAGACACAATATTTTACATACAAATCACAGTATTTAAAAGAGAAATATTTGAATTCCATGTTACTAAAATTTCTAAATGCTATAAACCAAACAGCAAGTTTATTTTAAATCAGCTAGCATAGCAAAGTCAAAGTCAACCTGTGCAAAGTCTTCAGTCACAATAACTGTGTATGTGCTTAAAAAAAGGTTTTAATGAATTATTATTTATAAAGTGGTGGAGGTTTGGGGTTTTTTTCAGCAAGAAAATATAATTACAATATCAATGTTCATTAATTTAATTAAAAGTAGAATGTTCCTGGGCAGGTCAATCCCACCTGTCTTCTTCAATGCCATTCTAAATTATGGGCAGCACATAATTGTATCAGTCTACAAAGCTGCAGAAACAAGTGCAATTTAGATTACAAGGGAGGTTTGGAGCAATCTTTCACTTCAGGCAGTATTCAAATGTCTTCCTGCCTGTCTCAAACCTAACCCAAACTATAATGAATAGAATAAACTCACTTGAATATAATACACTTACTTGAATATAAAGTGCATGTGCTAGGAAAGGAAGCTTTCTCAGAGTCCGGCCACCAAGACCTTCACTTTTTCTATGGTAAAACAGAAACAAGTGTTACTTAAATGCAAAATATCCACTCTTAAAAGAAGGCCTTTCCTTTTTCTATGTGTGTCTATTAAGTTGCTCTAAAAAAACCTCAGATGACAATTCAACAGGTCATTTGCAGCTCTTTTTGCAGGAGCAGTGAGTGAACAAATTCTGCTTATGGGAGGCTACATAGCATAGTACAGAGAAGGCAGCAAGGTACAGAAACAGCACAGGCACAGCTGCTTGCCAATACTTACTTCAGGTCCTTCACATCATTGTGCCAATCTCATGAATTTGGGGGAATGTCTACACCGAAACAGCGTGGTACAGACACAAACACTTTTGGAAGGACTGGGAAAAAAACTGGTTTGAAGGCTGGACCTTATGGATAGTACCTGTCTTCTTCTATCCAGCATTTATACACAGTTCTTTTCACCTCACCCACTTGGTCTATAGTTTGCATCTTCTCCAAGCACCACTCTGTGTATGTAAAATGCAAACCTCTGTGCCTGGAAAAACTTACTTGCTTTTAATTCACTCCTCACTGGTTAAGACTGCATACTTCAGGAACAGAAAGAAAACACACTTTTCTGACTTTTATGAATATTATTTTGTTCCATAGGGACCAGTACTTTGGAAAAAAACATTGCCTCATATTGTGAATATCATTTTTATTGTTTCAAGAACTGTTATGCTGCAGTGAAAGACCATTTGCTCTACCAGCATTCTCAGCAAACCATAACACTGCCCATTTACACTTCACTCCTTTCCCCCTTGTTTCCATTCACTTACATCTCCATGCAAAATACTGATCTAGCAGATGGGTGAAGCATTTCAGGACACTTTCTTAGCAGGACCTAAGGCTCATGCTATTTCTGCCAAAGTGAGTTACAATTCCCAACATCCACTGAAACCTAAGGCTAATCCAGCCAGCAACTTGGCAAGAGGACTTCAAATGTCAGAAACAATACTAGGCCAAGCCAGATCTGAGACTAAGAAATGTTAGCAAATTATGATTGCTTCCACTTTTTGTCCCTGAAGGTTTTTGCACTATCCCAAACAGAAAAAAATTGAGTTGTTTCAGATCTCCAGTTGTTAGGAAATTTGCTTACTTTTATACATCATTCCACAACTCAGTATATATATATGAAAAAAGTAGAATTTCAGAGTCTTACCTTGAGATTTCTTTTAGTACAAGGCTTAACCGTGACACAGTATTTTCTACGAAGCCAATCATCTCGAGCTCTCTGAGTGTCAGAAGCTGCTGTCGAGGATATATTATTTGGCACTAGAAAAAAAAGTTACACACTGTTGTATGAAAAATAAATGCATTCCAAATTAAGTTCTACAGTAAGAGTGGAAATACAGAAAAGGAATGAAATTAATGTGTTTTTGTTACTTAGGAAATATGATTAAAATGTCAAATTTACTAAAATATAACATTTTACAGTTTTGCTTTCAAGTATTACCTTCATCAGTTCTTCCAGGCAAGAAAGATATATTCTAAATATTGCTGCAGTAGTTGGAGGTCCAATGTACTGTTTTATGTCAGCCCTGTCTACAAAGGCCATGTCAATTTTCTCTGTAATATTTGAAGTAGTCAGGATAACTACATTGGGATACCTTCAAGACAAAAACAGATTTTTAGATTACATGTAAAAGATTTATCTCCTTTTGTGACTGGCAAGTTGAGACCTTCCTTGTTACGATCTGAATAATTTTATGTAATAAGGTGCCACATCACTCTTGTTAATCAGGAATTACATTTAATGACATGAAGCTCTTGGCCAGTTATCACCAGACTATTTCACTGCATAGTCTCTTTCCTACAGCTGTTTCTCCAGTGTCCATAGTTCCTCTAATCCTATTTCAGAGGTGATATACATTAAGTATTTAGAACCTACTGGCATAGTATCTGACACACACAAAAAAAGATTATGAAAAGAAAAATCATAAATTTGAACCTTTAATCAACATGTTTTACTTTTCAATTTTGATGTCTGTTCTCCAAGCAGACATCATGATCATCTGTCCTTTTTCTCTCCCTATCTTTAAGGGAAGCAAACCGTCCACAGACTTGATTGTCCACCCAGGTACATGTAAAATTTTCTGCTGGATTACTCCTATTTCTTTTCAAAATTAGCATCACTAACAAAGAATAGTTCACTAACTTAGTTTAGTATTCCAAGTAGGAATTGAAATTTAGCAGGATTAGGGATACTGAAATTGTCAACTACCTTTTGCTATTGCAATAATATGCAAATAATACCTTTTAATCTGGTCTATTTGTGTCAGTACAGCATTCACCACACGAATAGCATCTGAAGGCTCTGTGCCTGCCTTGAAGGCACTGCGGGCTGCTGTGAGGCTTTCCACCTACAAAAAAGCAAACCGATCAACCAAAACAATAGCAACAACATCACCAAACACCAAAAAACCCAAAAATATTGCACTTTTGGAGGACTGGCAGCAAACAGGTAACCTATGCAATATACCTTCAGATTCCTGTACCTGCTATCTAAAACTTCATCTTCAAAATCTTTTGTTAAGTAGGAATTTCCAGGGAGGAAGAAAGGCATGTCAAGCAAAGTGTAGTGAGGGAAATTCCTGTTTAGACAGCAGAACGGAGGCTAGTTTTCATTTTAAATTTTGGAGGTGGAGGGAATGGGACACACCACCAGAATAATGAGTAGATTGAATTTAGAGTGAGCTTCCCCATAGGAACTCCAATATGACAAAGATGATAAAGTACATACTAAGTTGCTTATGCATGCAAGTTTGAAGAAAATCTAACGACAATGAATTGAACCATATTCACGTTTTTTAGAGCTTCACAACAAATGGAGGAGTGCATATAATACAAATCTGGGCTGCTTTGAAGTTTAAAACAATATTCTACTTGTAAACATACAGCAGCAAGGGAAATTTCACCAAGAAAGGTTTCAATTCATTTTCAGCTGAAATTTGCCTGCTAAATCATACTACGTTCCTTCCAAACCTCTCAAATATGCAGCAGTCAAGACTAAAACTCACTCATCTGCACAGTTACGTAGCTTACAAAATAGCATAAATGTGCTTTTATTGTTCTTCACGAATGAGCACTATTGCAGCTCCTTCCCATCAATTTCCTTTCTGCTACAGTTTATGTACAACAATGCTACTGGAATCATACCTCATCAATCAGTACAAATACAAGAGCATCTCTGTCATCAACTAACTCTTGGATCTTCTGGAACATCTTGGTTACAAGCTTGCCACTCTAGAAAGACATCATATGCATATGTTTAACTATTTCCTTACCACACAACTTTCTAAGGTGTATCGTATTTAAAGGTATAAATACCTGGGGTTTAAAACAACTTTCTAATATAACTTCTCTTTAAGCATTCTCAGATGCATTAATTATTCTGAGAAATCTCTGGTGTGCATACTTAGGAAACAAGCTCAACAGAATAATTACAGCGTAATTTCTAAAACACAAAGTTTGTTTTATTAGCTACATGAATACATACCTCAGAAAACCATTTAGAGAAAAGGCTATGGCTGTTTATCTCAATTAACTGTCCATACCTATACCTAAAGTATGAAGAGAAAAAGAAGTATCAACTCTACTGTAAATAAAAATCAGTGATATCATTAACTTCTATAGGTCTCATTCCTGACATTCTGATTGTGGAATTCTGTTAATTTGTACTTTGAATTATTTACCTTTCCAAACACAATATATGTTTTATCGGTATTATTTTTGTTGCTGGAAATCATCATGTTGCTGAAAACGTCACTAGAATTCTTTCTGTTAAATTGCTGTTAGAATGTCTTCATTAGAACAGGGTAAGTAACAGTTACTACGATAATTGCCTCATTCTTCTTTTCATTTAAGATTTACTTCAGTATAGCAAGAAGTGACAAAGTATCTCAAACACACATTATACAGCCCATGATTTTCATACATTCAGCTTGGGCTAGGGTCAGATCATGCCAATAATTACACATTATTTATGCTACATCTTGTATCTTACACATTTATTTTTTTATATAAATTTGTTAAGTTGCTATGAACTTTTAGGCTATTTCTTATTACCTGTCTGATATACAAACTGACCTCTGCAGATTGTGGCATTCAGACAATGCAAGTACAAAAGAAATTAGTTAAAAAGTCGCTACCTATGAAAACCAGGCTCTATCAAATATGGAGATACAAAAACCAAAATACTCTTTGATCCTCTGCCCTTTAATATTCATTGACGTACAAAGTAAGCAAAAATTACCACCACTGGAATTTCTTTTACACACCTGGGCACAAATAATTACACATTTTAAAAGGCATTAAAATATCCTAATCAGTCTAGCAGATCAATTTTATTGCTAGCCTGGTACACCACAAAGAAGAAGACACAACAGCCACTGGGTATAAGCTACTTGAAATCAAGTATGAAATATACTTTGGCTAGTGAAAAAGAACAATTAAGTCTAGAAAGCTAAAGTGAAAAATTTCCAATAAATTATCACCTGTATGACAGTCGAATTGTCAGCTTCTGAGCCAATGCTTTACAGAGAGAAGTTTTCCCAGTTCCAGGAGGGCCTGGTTTGAAATCAGATCCATACATTACAGAGTCTGCATTAGATTATTAATGACATCTAACAGCTTTTTAACTACCCTATTTCATTACAGCACTAATTGTAAAAACACAGCAGACAATGATTGTGTACACTAGAGTATTTTGAGAAAATTTCTTACTTGACTGCAATCTCAGAGCTCATGTTTAATTTTATACACTTTTCAATTATTAGCGTATTTAGTGTAACAGTTTGTATATAGACACCATAAAGTTAAAACACTCAACAGCCACAGAAGCAAACTGTATCACCCCTGCAGGGCTAATGCTTATCAGCATTCTGTATAATCAGTGCTATGCTTAAACTTGTATCTTCCTGAAATATACTCTTCTAACATGGAAAACAGAAACATATAACGATCAGTTTGATCAGCTGTCCACTTTCCCAGAAATTTCTTTCTCAGGACAACCCAGATCATCCTGGGCACCATACTCTGGGACAAATCTTTCGGATCTGACTTGATACCCTGTGAAAGAGTCACAAAGACTTCCTCCAAGCAGGTAAGTACAAGAACAGTTAACAGAGTATGAGTCTGAAATAAAGTCTTGCAAACAAAAACATCCCAAAGCTTCTAAATGGACAGTTGTAACTTAAGTACAATCGACAAATATTTCCACTATGACCTTTTATTTTTGAATACCAGTCTTGATGACAAAATCAATGCAAGACACATTTTGCAAGAAAACGGTTTCAGTTGGTGCTAATCTTGTTTGTGGTATAACCTCCACAGTAAGCTAGGACTGATTGAAGATTTCAGCTTCACTGAAATAAGTTACTAAACTAGCAAGAGTTGGCAACAGAACACAGTGTCAACAACACAACACACAGATTGATTTCCCAGTTTCCTCAAAGTTTTTATAAAGCTGCAACTAACAAAATATAAATACTGCGATAGAAATTTAACTAATATGTGCCTCCTAATATCTTCAGTATCTGGATTGTTTTTGCTCTATAGGTAAAAATGCAACAATATCACTTAAAGATTGAGAAATCCACAGTTGTCACTGCACTGTAAACATTAGAATTTAAATTCATGCAAAACATAGTACACGTGAACATTGATTTGACTCTGACATTACATTTCATCTAAATTTGTACTGTTGAGGGAATACTTTTTTGCTGCTTTCATATCACCTCATTTCACGACACAGGACTGCAATACAGGTCTTTCCAGAATGAAAATATAAACAGATGGCCAATGAATCTACTTGGTTTAAAATAGATCATTTTTACCATGCAGCAAAACAACTCTGTTCCAGGATATCAGGTTGCTGTCAACATTTTTGTCAGAAAATAATAATGTTGTCGTCACGTAATCAAGTAACTAATTGAAGAGGACAAAAAGAAAGACACAAATTAGAGACATTACAGCAAATACAACTACAAATAGAATAAATCTCTAATGATGTCTATTGTGTACTCATAACAATAACAAAAAAAGAGCTCATGTGTTTTAGCTATAGGTAAATTTATTTCTGCAAAGGATGGGAATTAATTTCTGTCCTGCCCTCAAGAGTAATAATAGCATGTACTCGGCACAAATGGCGTTCCAGAACTTTTAAATGAATAAATTAAATGCTTTAAGGAGGGAAATTAATTTCATTTTCCATTGTCCCATGTATTGTGTGTCTATAAAACACAAGCTGCCCAAGCACAGAGTCAAACTCAAACTCTGGGTCCTGTTCAGATGTTGTACAGCTACACATTTGTTCAGTTTGTTGTAGTCAGCTCACCAAAGTATTTCCTGTCACATTTTATCTCCTTTTTACTGAAGCATTTTTGCCAGCTGCAGCAAGGAATTTGTTTGTTATTCATCCTTCTAAATAAGGAAGGATGAATATTTCCTGGAATGCTTGACTTTAAAAGTACTGCAGCTTCATTTTAGAATTATCTAGAATTAGGAAGTAGAGAACTCTTTCAACAAAATGAATATGAACTTCAAGTGTGAATCTATACTGACTTCTACCTATAGTAACACCTAATACCGCATTATTTCCTGTTGCTCTTACCTGTAATAGGCTTTTGATCCCTATGTGTTAACAGGACAATACAATGGTGCTCCTGCAATATCACATGCTCGAGATGGAGTAATCACACAACAGCAAAAACAACTGAACTTAATCCACATATTATTTAAAATTCTATCGACACTGTGCTATTTTGGAAATTCACAGCAACCATTTCAGAGCCCATAGAACCCAACCATGCTCAGGTATTTCCATGGTTTAAAGAATGAAGATTTATCACAATTTTACAGAAGTTCTAGTTTTAGTCATTAAAAGCAAGCATTTCTTTCTACCCATATACACTTACATTCAACAGTGATCAGCTTGCTGTTATTTAGTACACCAGCAAGTCTAATTAAATAGTCTTGCCATTTCACAGATGATTTGGAAAGTTGTTCCATAAATTAGACAAATATGGGTGTATTAATTGATATTAACCTTATAAATTAAGAAGTACAATCACTGGAATGTTTTGGTTTTCTATATTTGGTTATAAAGACTTAAGTGAAAATACTGTATCGATGATATTACAAATAGGCTAATGAATTAATTATTTGTCTCCAAGAACTTCAGTTAGAAGCTGACTTGAACTATTTGTGTGTTTTACTTGCATCACAATTAGTAAATTTCAGATTACAGTATTACCATTCTACAAGCTCTGGCTGTTACCATCACAACCTCTAATGAACGCACAGGACCTTCAAGCTAGAAAATGACCCCATGGAACTGTTTTGTTTCTTTCCAACGTCTTACCGGCATTCCAGTGGCAGGGCACTCAGCTCTGGTCAAATCACTGAATATGTATTTGCAGGAACAGTAACAGTGCTGGCTGACATTACTGCCAAGCCCATCAACTGTTTAGCTGGTGCCAGAAACAAAGTTAAACTCCCATTCCCTTCTGCCCAGCCTGCACCCATACCTCCACAGGATGCAGCAAACAGGCTTCATTTCAGCTCTTACTTCTCCTCAAGCAATCTTAATTGTTATTACTTTCCAACTTACATTTGATTTTACTTCAGTGTCATAGATAAGACTTTCCCAAAGGCCATGGAATTCAGCTGCAAAAGCAATATATTATAGACCTGTTTAGGATAAATCAATCTGGAAACTTGTAACTCATCATTGCGGCACAAAACAGTTTTCAAATTATGCTCAATTAAAATGAAGAATTAAGAACAGAGACATGAAAGCAAGTAAAGCCTCTGTGGGGAAAAATAGAGTTATTTTTCTCAAAATGCAAATACAACTTTCTAACAGACAAATTCAGCAGTTTCCCAGCTTCTATTTCCTCAAATAATTGTGATGAGAAATTAATGTTAATTTCTTAACATGCAATGAAAAATATTTTTCCTTCCATCCTCAGTAGGGGACGGACTTACATTTTATCAAGAGAGCAACGAAAAGTTGTGGTAGGAGGAGGATTCTAAGGCAAATTTTATCATTCAATTTTGCCTTTTTTTTTTTTTAACATCAAGATGTACAGGACCAAAAAAAAACCATATAGCTGAATAATGCATAGAAAACTAACGTTGTCATTTGAGTATCAATCATTCCTAGCTGTTGGCTTCTAACTTTAGGCAAAGAAAAGCAAAAAAGAATGAACAACTACAAACCACAAAATTGTGGCAATAATGTCAATGCATCAGATTTAATTCTTTCTGAAAACAAATTTAATTGATAGTTAGGCATTTCACAACATGGAGAGAGCAGGAAATGTTTCAGAATTACTGTGTCTCAGAGCTTAAGCTCACACTTGTGCTTCTCATTCCAGGCAGAGCATCCAACTTCCCCAAGCACAAGACAGTAACAGGCAGGTCTTGCTCTATCACAGAGGGTAGCCTTATTTTTCCTCTCCATAAGACAAGGACTAAATATCTTTATTTTATTTGTCTGTTTCATATAAAAGAGCAGTACTATCTTGGGGGCTGGAAGCCAGTAGTGGGCTCTGGAAAATGAATATTTAAAGTGATGAGTTTCTTGTGGGCCTTCAAGTTACATAAAATTTGGAATGCAATCACCAGGGTTAAAAACTTGCATGCTTCTGATTATGACTATATGTTTTAGACCACAAGACCAGGTATTTCCATACATCCACAAATATTACTGAATTAAATGATGTATTTTGCAATTACCTGCAGCAGTTCAGCCAAAACCACAAAGACAAAAGTCCAAATATATTTGTTTCATAAAAAAAAAGTCCAAACATATTTGTTCTATAGACAATAAATACAAATAATACCTTTAACAGTTAACACTATAAACACTTCTATCCTTTGCAATATTTTCTTTCATTGTAATTGCTCTAGAGCTTCCAGAAATACCACACAGGTACCTGCTGGTAGCACCCAATGGTGAGCTGCAGTGATATCCTCATTCTCTTCTTCCAGGTTTTCAGAGGTTGGTCCATCTTCGTTCAGATGAAAAATATGAAGAGAAAGACTGCTTTTGCTCAGGTCAATAGGCTAGAATGAACATAAAGACTTGTAATGCATCATATTTCTGATTCAAAGCCAGCTGAACAAAAGAAAGTTACAGTTCTCAGCTGGTATTTATCTCTGAAGCCTACTACGTCTGTTTCAGACCTTACTACACGGTATAAAAATAATCCAGCCACCTTTTCTTATAGTTATAAGTTATATAGTTATACTAGTTATATAGTTATACTAGTCAGCCTAAGAGATACTACACCATCTTATAGACTTTATCTGGCTTATGCCCTTAGGGTAGCACCAGTCTACCTACAACCAGTTCAGCGGCACATGAACAGAGCTGCACATTCTTGACTGGGAATACCTGTCTGTCCTTCAGTTTCAGATCCGTATCCACAATCGACACGGACTGCACGTTGTTGTTAAGGAAAGCGTCATCAAACTCCGTCCACTTGTAATCACCAAACACGATGTTGTGTCTGTTCAACAGCTTTAAGACACTCATCCTAATATCTTCTTTCTTGGCCAGACTAACAAGAAAGAAACACCATTACTTTATGGCATTGACATTTATAAGGAAATTTGAATTAGTGTTGAAATGCATTATTTTATACACAAGGCCTTCATGGAAAACAGCTTCCATCTCACACACACCAAGAAACCCAATCAACCAAAAGAAACCCCAATCCTAAGTAACAACCAACACAAAAAACCCCCAAACCTGCTCAACCCTCCTCCAACATTCTGGAGGAAAAAGGAACCTGTCAGATTCAGTCTGTTTGCAAAAGCAAAAAGCTTGATAGTTGATAGTTGTTTTTAATTTGTGCATTAAAAGACATAATCCAAATAATACTATTTGCTCTGTTTGAGGCTATATCAAGGGGATACTGAATGAGACAGCTAGAAGACTTCAAGAATGTAAAACAGTTATGGAATCTGTGTTTCAGTAGGAAAACCATAAAAACTCAGAGCCAAGCTACAGATTGAATTTGCCAAGTTCAGCTTGGAAGCTACATTATACTTTCAGGACAGCTGAAATGTCAGGATGGGCACGTAATATAAGGAGAATTCCAAAAGAGACAATAACTACAGGGACAATAACTACAGACTACAATAACTACAGACAATAACTACATTTGAAGATTTAACTTAATTTGCAATTTCAATCATCTATAACCAGTTCAAATTCTCAGTTCTCTGTTAAGCCTGGCAAAAACAGCACAGTGGATATTTTACACCTTGATTTTCCTAACACCTTGGACACAATCTCCCATATCATCCAGATATCTAAAGTGGTAAGATAAGAACTGGATAAATGAAGAAGATGGGTTGGACTGTCCAGCTCAGAAGGCTGTGATTAGTACAAAGATTAAGCAGAGCTGTCAGTAACTTGGGTGGGGAAAGGTGGTGTGGTCCTGTTAGCATTGGAACCAGCACTGTTTATGCATCCTTGTTTAAACCCTTGACAATGGGATGGAAAGTAACTGCATCAAGTTTATGGATAACACCAAAGTAGGGCGAGCTGCCAGTATTCTGGAAGGCAGGGCTGCTGTTCAGAGGGACCTCTGCAGGTTGGCAATATGGTTTGACTGGAACCTTTTGACATTCAACAAAGGTAAACATGAAATCTTAGCTCTCCATCCACTGCCCAGATAACAGAACAGATCAGAGTCTAAGTGGAGGAAAAGCAGTTTTGCAGAAAAGGGCCCAGGAGTACTGGTGGACAAGCTGGCAACCAGTCAGCGGTGTGCTCCTGCTACAAATGAGAACAAACTTATTTTAGGCTGTGCTACCAAGATCACAGATGTTAGCGAAAGCAACTCTTTCCATTTGCTGGCTTTGTAAGACCACATCTGCAGTTGTGAACTCCAACATAAAAGAGACAAGGATAAACTGGGGCAAACCCAGAACGTGGCCACCAACTTGATTATGAGACTGGATGACATGACACACAAGGTGAAACGGAGAGAAGTGTATTTGTTCAATCTTAGGAAGAGACACAGGTGTGGAAACTCCTGGGAGAGCACAGGGAAGGCAGAGCTGTGTGCTGCAGGTTCTTGTAGACGCGCAGAACAAGGCCAAAAGGAAACAGGCACAAGTCGCAGCAAGTAATGCTCTGATCAGAGACCTGCTCGACTTCTGGTGGACTTCCACATGGATCTGAACGCTGTCACACGCGTTTGGGAGGGCTTGCTTTAAATCCCCAGCGGCGTCGTCCATCTTTCGCGCTTCTAGGGGAAAAGCGACACCAAAGAGAAGCGATTTCCAGCAACTGCTACACGCCCACGGCACGGACGGCCTTTCCCGGTGCCCCGTCCACGCCCACACCGCCCACCGCAAGGACCGGGTACGTGACCAAGACCAAGATCGGGATCGGCACTTCCGTCCCTCAGGAGATGGCGACGACAGCCTCGGGACACGCCGCGAGCACAGTCGTGCGTACGAGCGGGCGGGCTGCTCCCACCTCAGCGCTGGGGACAGGGAATCACCTCACGGCAGGCACGGCCTCAGGAGCGACGCGCCGGAGCGGCGGGCAGAGCGCGGACGAGCCTGAGGCACACGGCACTCACTGCGGCTGCTGCTGTTTGTAAAGGGCGCGCTGGGCGACGCAGGGTAGGGCAGGCCCCTCACCCGGATCTTCCTCCGCGGCGGGCGGGAGGGACCGCCCGCCCCAGCGCTTCCGGCGGGGCCAGCTGCGGCTCCGCCATGGGGAAGAAGCACAAG
This sequence comes from Orthonyx spaldingii, assembly GCA_013397795.1. Classification (NCBI taxonomy): domain Eukaryota; kingdom Metazoa; phylum Chordata; class Aves; order Passeriformes; family Orthonychidae; genus Orthonyx; species Orthonyx spaldingii. The sequence goes on along the minus strand of VZTJ01005692.1, from coordinate 63,176 downwards.
AAGCACAAAGCCGAGAAGGCAGAATGGCGCTCGACCTCCGCCACCGCCTACAGCGGTAAGAGGCTGGGGGGCCTGTTTGTACCCGGGACGCGCCCGCCCCTTCCCCGGCGTGGCTGTCGGCGGGGCCCGGCGTCCCTGCGCGGTCCGGGGGGCCTGGGCAGGGACCCTCCTCCAAATACCGGACCTGCCGGCGGTGGAGGCGGCCCGAAGAACCCCGGGCGGGCGGTGGGGTGTGAGCCCGAGCGTCTCCGTGCTTCCCACGGCTATTACTGAGGGGATGCGGTCGCTGCGGTGCTTGAGCGACTGTTAATTTCACCTTGTTCTGTAAGGATCTTGCGAGATTTTCAGGGGAGGCCGAAGAGTCGGTTTCTTATATCTTGCAGGTTTGTGGAAAATCACGACGTAAGATGTGCTGGACGACTGTTTGTTAGCCTGGATTTGTTAGTCTTAGCTATTGTTTTTCTTTCCAAACGTATTGTGTATATTTTTGACTTGCAGCGAATTCTTAGAAACAATAGTTCTAAAAGAAGCTTTGGAGCTGGGGGTGTTTAGTCTGGAGGAAAGGAGGCTCAGGGGAGACCTTGTCACTCTCTACAACTGCCTGAAAGGAGGGTGTAGCCAGGAGGGGGTCGATCTCTTCTCCCAGGCAACCAGCGACAGGACGGGAGGACACGGCCTCAAGCTGCACTAGGGGAAATTCAGGTTGGACATGGGGAAGAATTTCTTTACAAAAAGGATGATTATGTGTTAGAATGGGCTGCCCACGGAGGCGGTGGAGTTACTGTCCCTAGAGGTATTTAGGAAAAGACTAGATGTGGCACTTAGTGCCATGGTTTAGTTGACAAGGTAGTGTTGAATCACAGATTGGACTCGATCTCAGAGGTCTTTTCCAACCTAATTGAGTCTGATTCTGTAATTGCTGTGTGCTGTTAGCTCCCTGTGCATTTATTAATTTTTTTTTTTTTTTAATTTAGATTATGTGGATAAGCCTTTGGAAAAACCGTTAAAGCTGGTTCTTAAAGTTGGAGGCAGTGAAGTGACTGAACTCTCTGGGTCAGGGCATGATTCTAGTTACTATGATGATAGATCAGATCATGAGCGAGAACGACATAAAGAAAAGAAGAAAAAAAAGAAGAAAAAGTCAGAAAAGGAAAAAGAAAAGCATCTAGATGATGAGGAAAGAAGAAAGAGAAAGGTAAGCTGTGATTTTTAGAATTCAGACACATCAGCCTTCATGTGTGCTTATCAGGTCTAAAATCTGGTGCAGAACTTTTTTTGTTTATATCACTGTTGCAAGAAGCTTATTGTCTGGAGATAGCACTTCAGAAATGTAGAGAACTTGTGTGTGAGTTGGTGTACTTCTGCCATGTAAAGGAGACACACTTGTGATGATTCTGTGAACAAAGTAAAATCTTCCTTCTTATAACTTTTTAGTTTTCTTATTTATTTACCTTGAATGAATGCTTGTTTTTCAGTTGGATGTTTTGTATTTTAGCCAGGTCACCAACGTATTTTGCTACCTTTTTAGGGAGGGTCTTTTCAGCTTTTCAAATAAATCTAGTCTGTGTTTATCTTCTTGAGGTGTGCCAAGTTACTGGACATTGAAATTGGTATGTTTACTCAAAACAGGTTCTGATCTGTTGACTATTGTGCAACATTACTTTGGTAGGAATAACCTGTGTGCTAGGCTTTGTGGCTTTGTTAGTAGCATGTGGTGTGGTCACCTCAGTTGTCTGTGTTGAACGTTGGGGAGTTTGATTAAAATCAGCAATAAGGCATTGACACCACAGCTACTTGTACAATTTAATTTTAATAGTATTTCTTTCATATACTAATGATTTTCTGACCTTTCTGCTTTTTTAATTCTTTCCTGTCATGTAGTTTTACTGTTCTTGTATGACAGGTTTTCCAGTGCTACTTTGTGTGTTTGTGGCTAACATCTATTGTGTCCAAGTAATACAAGCCTAACAAAAAAATCAGCTGGAAGTGACAGATCTCGTAGGTTCAGTTCAGAAACTCTTGAATACAGCACAGATAGTGCACAATTTTCTTTGTGCAAATGTTTCAGGCTGGGACTTGAAATGTAACAAAACCAACTGTCCTTCATACAAGATTTTGCGGTATCAGTTGGCTTTACTGAGTTGCGGAGTGGGGGTTGTTTGGATTTTTTTTTCCCAGAACTTCATTATTATTATATGCAAAATAAGCTAATGGATAACTAAGTTACAAAACCATAGTCTAAGGAAAGTTAATGAACGTGTGCTTTTCTGTGCAAACACGGATAATGACTGCAGGATTTCAGGAATGACCTAGGCCACCCTTTGCTCTGAAACTCAGGAAGAGATCATTAATTGCCACCACTGTTTCTTATGGTTCTTTTGTTGGCTGAGTTGTTACATATTTTACTCATTTCTGTTTAATGTGGCAAACAAGAAAAATACACTGATGAGAGCAGAGCCACAGATTCATCTTTACTGAATAGTAAATTAACTTTCTTTGCTCTCTGGTGTAGCTTATTATTGTGCAATTTTACATATCAATAGCTTCAGTATTCAACAGTCTTTTCAATAAACATGCAGGAATGATAGAACATTCCTGCACATTTAAATACAAAGCAGCAAAAGATGAACAGTTTTAATTAGAATAGAAAATTGAAAAAGTGATAGTGAAAATGTATGCAGTATTGTTTAAACCATATTATTACTCATATATTGATTAACTATTCCAAATTAAAAACATCACTGTTTCTTACCTTTTGGTGTGTGGGATTGCACATTCTAAGTACATCCCTCTAAAATATGTCTTCTCTCTGCTGTGCTAGGAAGAGAAAAAAAGGAAAAGGGAGAAAGAACAGTGTGACACTGAAGGAGAAACTGATGACTTTGATCCTGGGAAAAAGGTGGAGGTTGAACCTCCTCCAGATCGTCCTGTCAGAGCATGCAGAACTCAGCCAGGTGAGCAGTGTGAAAGATTAAGTCATTTTGGTTCTTTTTAAAAGCACACAAAACAAAGCTTTTGTCAAAGGTACCTAAATGTAAAATTTTCACGAAGATTTACTGAAATTTAGGAAATTTACTTTTTCCAGCATTCAGAAGTTTCTGCTATCTGAAAAGTCAGTATTCCTCTTGGTGCTCCCGTGTTTTAATAGGTTTGTTTTCAGGTGACTGACGTTGCCAAGGACATCTGTCTCTGGCTTCTGTTCCTTGGCGGAATAAACCTATAAAGTTATAAAAGTATTTTTGTGCATAGAGCTCCTCTAATTCCTTCTCCTTAGCATTTACACAACAGCGATCAGAATGTCTAAAACTAAGTTTCACTAATTTCAGGGGAAAAAACTCTTCTGAAGACTCCTTAGGTGTTGTTAGAGTCTTTTTTTGTTTTCTAACCTATGTGGAGTTCTAGTATCTCTCTTCGCATGAAAAGGAAGTTGTGATAGCATGTCTCTAAAGACTGTAGACACCACCCACCACCTGTGTTTTTCATTTACAAATCTTCTTTAATTCTCACCACCAGTCAAAATATGTCAGTTGTGTGTGGCAACTTCTGTGTCTTTAATCCCTTCCAATTTTGCCGTGCTTTTTCTACCTGTAGCCATTGCTTGATAATTAAAACTTAACATTACTCAGTGGAAACCTTTAGTTAAAAGAATTTTCAATTACACCTTTATCTCAGTTACACATAAGCCTGAAAATGGAACCTAGTAGCAAAAAAAAAAGTTTCTTTAGGAATATTGTGAGGCTTGTCTTTGAAATACTGCCATTTGACTGGTCAAGTAGTTCCAAGGAGTTTTATAATTGTGACCACACATTGAATTGAGGAATGGTGACCATCAGCTGTCAAGGTAATTGAAGTTTTCTGGTCAGAGTTTTATGTCTCTGGGTAGTCAGGAGCCTTAAAAACTGACAAGCTAAAAACCCTTTGTTATTCTCTTTTCATCTGCTTGTAAAATGGTATTGGAAAGCATATAAATTACCTGACCCATTCTGGTTAAGAAAGAAAATGTCTTTTCTCATGATAGAGAGTGGGATTTTCAATTCTTGATGCTTCTTTAATGTTTCAAACTTCACTAAAGCCAGTCTCTCTGAAGTAACAGGTAATTAACGCGTAGTGTTTCCTGTGTAATCTGTACAGGAAGTGAAATTGTAATCGTTACTTCTCTTGCCAGCAAATCTGCATCTGTTTATCACTCTGTGATTGAAAGGTTCAGAGAAGGTGATTGCATGGGATTTATGGTAAAGAAACCATTAAGTTGCACAGTGAACATGTTGTAAGAACATGGATTTCCCAACTGCAGTATTTGAGCAACCAAATTTCACTTTTTCTGCAAAACTATATAACACCTTATTTTGATCTTAGCAACACATGTTCGTAGAGTTACTAAACTTAGCATTACATCTGACTTAGTGGGTGCTAGGTTTTAATGTGGCAAAAAAGAAAAGCTTGGAAAACAAAAGAAGAAATAGGTACTCTGTGCTTAGAAATCTGATGTGCTTCTGCTTTGAAACCCATTTGTCACATTCAGCCTCAGATCAGTAGAAACTGTACTTGCAATAAGATTTTCTCTCTGGTATTTATATTTTAAAATAAACAAATACTTGTATTCTGTTTCATCACATTTATCTCTAATTTCATCTCAAAATGCAGCTGAAAATGAGAGCACACCGATCCAGCAATTACTGGAACACTTCCTTCGCCAGCTTCAAAGGTAGTACATGTTATTTTGTCTTCAACTGTGTTGGCAGTGTCTGATGCATATTTGTATGTGTTACTCGGCAACTTCTTATCCTGGTTTTCTGTTTCAAAATAGTGCCTAGAGATTGACTGTACTATATTTGTTAACCTTTGCAACCGTATCAGACCTGGTAGTTTTTAAAGATAAGTTGAGGAAAATTATTACCAACTTTGCAATTCTAGCATTGGGCAGGGAAATAAGTGTTTTGGGCAGAGGATACGTTGCCATTATAAATTTATTAAATATTAATGACATAGCTTAGGGATTAAAATCCAGTTATGACTCCATAATATTTTAAAACGTTGAACTGTTTTAATTCAATTTTGTTTTATTCAGTGTCCACTGTCAGATACAAAGCAAATTCAGACCTGGTTACTTGATAATGCTCTTAGTTTGGAGAGGCTTTTTATTTTACTGTTTTCTTAAACTTGTACCTCATATTTTAAAAAAACATTCCTTTTTTATTTCGTAGCAATAAGCTGAATTTGGAACTAATTTTAAAAAATTAAACGTATTTATTTTTAGAGGACCTTATGAACAAGAAGAATTGAGTGTTTTTACTCAATGAAGCCAAAGGACCAGTTTGGAGTGTAGAGACATAGAAAACATACAAGAATTAATTAAGAAATACAAGAACTAGCTTGAATTGATCATTGAATTGAATCGCAAGACATTTTTAATGTCTTTCAAAAAGTCTACACATGTGAAATCAAAATGCTCTCCTTTATGAGGAAATTTTTCAAACATGCATCTGTTTTATGAGAATGTTTTTAGTGTCTTTTGTTTTTTAAGTTGCACTATTGTGTCATTAATGTGCTATAAAAGTAAGGATCATTTGCTTGCTGCTGTAGGTCTAAATGTATTGTTTTTATTTTTAGGAAAGATCCTCATGGGTTTTTTGCTTTTCCAGTCACGGATGCTATTGCTCCTGGATATTCCATGATCATAAAACACCCTATGGATTTTGGTACGATGAAGGAAAAAATTGCAGCAAGCGAATACAAATCAGTCACTGAATTCAAGGTGAATTAATAAAGATTTAGATATTTCACAACTAGTAAGAAACTGAAGATTCTTTTTAACTGTAGGAGCCTTTCTTACAGGCTTCTACAATTAATGCTCATTTTTTTCAGAACTGAGCACTTCTATATATTCAGTGTGTTACAAATAATCTGTTAGATTCTGCTACAGCCTATAAATTACTGTGGAAGCCAAGAACATGTTCTGAAGTTTTGTGGAATTTATGCTGCTAAAGTTTAACAGGAGTAAGTCTATCACAAAGACTTAAGCCACTGAGCTCTTTTTTTCCCTTTTTTTTAAATCTAGACCTTGTTAAATTGATTAAAATGTAATTTGAACAATTTGTAATCTATCTGCAAGAAAGCTGTGGATATACTGAAGCATCTTGTATGACAGTCAATAAAAACTACAAGTTTTTTATCTTTAATTATCCTGCTTTTCGTATAACTTCATTTGAAACCATCTTCTGGCAGAAACTTACTTGGCAAGGTTATTTGCAACTTCACTTAGTTATTGAGTGTATTGAAACTGCTGGGATAGAAACCTAAAAAAATGAAAATTGCAATATTTTTTAGACTGACGCATTTTTTTTCCGAAGGGCTTAGCTTGTGCTGATAGTCTGAGGCGTAATAAAAGTTTGCTAAAATTCTGCCAATGTTAGAGTGAAAAAGGATGTGGACTCCCTTTCTAGCTACATGAGGGTACCTAATTACATGGAGCTACAAAGCAGTAAGCTTAATACAGAAATGAAGTTCGCAAAGGTTTTTAACCTCTGAAATAAAGTCTGCTGAAAAGGTTACCTTTATGATGCAACTAGCTCAGGGTAGTCACAAGACAATAAATAATCTGTCTAAGAATAGAATCTGCAAGAACTCTCTTCTGCATTTAGGAGAGGGGCAATTGCTGCGGAAAACTCATCCATTTTGCTGCAGGAAAAAAGGGTCTACTTCAAAGTTGGGCAAGCAAAAGACTGGCATTTTCTGCAGCATTTGAAAGGCCATCACTAGAAGTGTAGCTGACATGCACCTCTTTGCTTCTTGGTCATCGTTTGCTCCTCCATGTCAGTTTCTGAATTTCTGTCTTTGTGATGGTCTCGTTAATTGAAGGCAGAGTGCTTAAATGCTGTTAAAAGTTACCTTAGTGGCTCGGTCCTTGTGGTGATTTCTCCATTTCTTCTGTTTGTGCCATTTGGTTAAGGAGGAAGTGTTACATTGGCATTCAGGAAAGAGTGTGTTTTTTATAACTAACAGCCAGTTCCAAAGAAAACTGAGCATCTTGGAAAGGTAAAAAAGGCTCCAACCTTTGCAATTCTGCTTTTGGCTGGCATTCATGACCCTGCTGCTGGAATATTACCGTGTTTTTCACAGAGCTGCCAAGATGGAATGGTATCTTCCAGTTATTTAACAAAGGACTTGAAATGTTTACTGTTCTTTTGTTTTGTATTTTACAGGCAGATTTTAAATTGATGTGTGATAATGCAATGACTTACAACAGACCAGATACTGTTTACTACAAGCTAGCCAAGAAGATACTGCACACAGGCTTTAAGATGATGAGCAAAGTAAGAGACCTATTAAAAACAAAAAGCAGAAACTTTGGGGGTTTTTATGTTACCATACTTTAAAGGAACATAGTAACAACGGTAAATGTTGTTTCATCCATCTGTGATTAATTATAGTGCCAGTTAGTGTTGCTATATTTAAGGGCTTGATGGCATTCTTGTTATAACTCACTAATTTTTACTTATTTCTCAACCTTACCTACACCACTGAAGTCTGTAGGAGCTTCTTTCAGTGGAAGCAGTTAGCATCCACATATATTAAACTCTACTGTAAAATCCTACTTCTGGCTGAAACTTTGAAAATAAGATCCCATTTAAGTTTTCTTTCTGCATAACAAGAAAGCTGTACTTTTTTCAAGGTGTTGGGTGTAGGGAAGTTTTCAGAGGTGTTGCAAATACTTTTTACTCAAATACAGTTGTTGGCTTGTCAAATGGAGGTTTTTTTGTGAGCTGCTCTGTGTGTGTGCATGTGTGTGGGTGTGTGTGTGTGCATGTGTTATAGTGATGGTAAGTTTTGTGTAAAATAGTTGTTTTTGCATATGCAGTTTGTTTGTTTGTTTCTCTCTTGATAGTTGGGCTGCAGAAATTCTGATGCCATGCTACCATGACCAAATCATGTTGTATCACCATTGGAAACGAGACATTAAGAACAAAATAAGGCTATGGCCATTCCCATCCCATCCCATTATCATAGCATCTTGGCTATGAGGGAAAGGTTAAGTCCCTGCCGCTCTGTCCTTTCTGATTCTAGGAACGGCTGTTAGCTTTGAAGCGCAGCATGTCGTTTATGCAGGACATGGATTTTTCTCAGCAGGCAGCTCTTTTGGGTGATGAAGACACAACAGTTGAAGAACCTGTTCCTGAAGTTGTTCCTGTACAAGCAGAGACTACCAAGAAATCCAAAAAGCAAAATAAAGAAGTTATTAGGTAAAGGTTTTAATGGGCATGCTTACTGGCTTGTTGCAGCTTTTGTAGCAGACAGCAGCAAAGAACTGAGAAAAAAAACTCAACATTTTTCCTTGAGATCCATAGGATAAACGGGCAATTTTGTTGTATTTTATTTGTTTACTTATAGAACTTGTTTAATAACCCAGCGATTCCCAACTTGAAGCAAACAATTCAAAATATGACTGCATATCCTTTTAAACACTTACAGTTAATATCTATAGAGATATTTTTATTCTTCTTTATGTATTTTTAAAATAATGAGTGGTTTCTTCTCATGATGGTGTAAAATGTTATTTTATTTTGGGTATAGCCACAAACACTTTGTATTTTGTCCCTTTTTTCCTTTCCTAAAATTGTTGCGTCAAAATGTAAGAGGTTCTTTCCAGGAGGGCAAAATGGCCCCAGATCAGTGAGTGATTTTATTTAACTTTAACTGTATCTGGCAGGTTATGCAGGTACAGGAAATTAATTCTAGAGCAGATGATAACATTTCCTCAATGAAATCTTATTAAGCTTCTTTGTAAAATACATTGCTAGTGCAATAGTAATCCTCCAGGTAATAGGCACCCCCATGTCACAAATTCATATTTTTACAGCTAAAATCTAATATTAGTAAGATTTTTTTTAAAATCTGAATTTAGTCAATTTATTTTATGAAATTTTAGCAGAAACCGTGATATACAAGCAACTTATATTGTTCACTTCTTGCACAGACATCCAAAGATAGACTGTGAATTTAAATTGTAGAGCATTATATGAGCTGGAATTTTATGGAAAAAATACGGCAACAGAGCATCACTAGTCATGTCTTAAATAATCTGAACATGTAGTCATGTTCTGCAGGTTTCTTTTTAAATCTTCAAAGTAAAAAAAAGTGACATATACCTTGTCTTATGTTTTTTAAAAGTGATCTTTAGACTTCTCATCAGCCACTTTTTATTTTTTACACTTTCAGCATTTTTGTAGTCCTTAATGCTGATGGAAGAAGTAGTATTCTGATGTAGTTTTTTTTTTAAATAGAAGACTGCAATATGTACCTTCAAAAATAATTTTAAACGGTAGTTTTCTGTGGTGGAAACTATTCTAATGATAACATACAGAAACAAATCTGTTGCTGTATCAGAGAGAATTAAGAAAGAGTATTTTGTCCCTTGTTTAATGGATTGTGTATAGAAATCAACGGAAAGCACCTTTTTCTAAACAAGACTTGAGGGGGAGGTGCTTTGGTTTTTGATTGTTTGTATTTTTTTAGAAGACACGATGATTTGGTTTGTGTGGTGTCCAGCATTAATTCTTGCATAAACTCTATTACAGGAGTAACTTTGTACTTTGTCACAGAGCAAGAAATTGAGACTGCCAAAACATACAGTGAGGCTCTGTCTTTAATATATACCTTAACATACAGTTCAGACAGTTAAAAATTACGACCTTTAATTTTATCCTGGTACCAGTTTCTCTGTAATCAGCTGTAGCATAAATTTACTTTTCTGTTCTTTTCAATGTTTGTGTAACTTTAGTAGTTGGAATTAATTTGGTTTTTTCTAATTAACTTGAACTTTTAAACACTTGTATTTTTGCATCTGTAGGATTGATACTGTATTTTTTGATGAACAATAAGACCCTTGGAGGGGGAAAATCAAACCTAATAGCAGATATTTTTGCTGACATATTTCATGGTTAAAAACACAGGAGTTGAAGTCAATGTTTGCAAAGTGTTAAAGCAGATTAGACCTCTATACAGTTTAAAAAGTCACTTGATCACTTGAACATCCTAATGTTTAAGTAGTTTTTGAAAATTCTGTTAAGGATTTTGTGATCTTCTGAACATTCTCTCAGAATTCTTGTCCTTTATGTATTCTGTAGAGTGTGATAGAAAGTGCCAATTGTTGGGGAGTTCCCTGCTGTGTACACCCTTTCTAAAATGTTTCAATGAAACAAAATCATATAACACATTTGTCTTGTAATAGTATGATCCTGTGATCTTTTTGTTGTCTCTAATAGCAAAACTTACTTGTGTATCGGATCTGAATCTCTATACAGAGAGAAATTCTTAGCTAAGCAAATGGAAGAAGATAACGCAGGAGAGAGAAATGGATTTGGTGTGAGGAGATGCTCTACCCAGTACCTAAGGTGTTTGGCCCTAGTGTCTAATGTCCATATAATACCCTGAACTATTTTGATGTACAACATTTATTTTATATATAAAATATAATGAAGACTGCGATATTCTATGATATCTTCACACTTCTCTTTATGATACTACTTTTTTTTCTGATTTTATGTGATAGCTATGTCCTGTTCCATCTTTGGGTATGCTTATTTGCTATAATTTTATTGTTTTGGAGCTTTAATGAACAGGGATCTACTGCAAGATAAATGTTAAATTCTGTAATTTCAATTACAAGCAATGGTGTGATTGATGCAGATTAGGAATACTGATTGCCAGTACTCACAAACATAGGAATTGAAGGACTCCCTGTTAGACTGGGAGTTGTGTCCTACTTCTGCAAGCAGCTATATGACATAGTTGAGCAGCCTGTTGAGTTTTTCCTCTGATTACCTACAGTTTCTGTCCCTCATTATGTACTTTCTTTTCTGCATCTTCCTATTTGGAATTTTTGAAAGTAGCCTATTCATGTATGTGGGAGACTAAGGATGCATATGGCATTCACCCTGTATTAATGCAGTTTTAGTCCCAATCTCTGTTTTGTACTTCATTTTAAACTTAATTTTCATCAAGGTACAGAAACAATTAAATTTTTGCAGTTAATTAGTTTGGTAGTTCGAAGCTTCTGCTGCAAAACTTCATAATATAACTACACTTCCACTTAAATGCTGAAGTAGACTGACACTGGGAGAAGAGTGGGGCTGATTATTCTATTAAGCAAAGCCAGAATTCAGCCCTTTGTTTTGTTTTAGCTTTTAATTTCTACAGCTCCTCCTCTTCTCTTTTTTAGCTGCATTTTTGAACCTGAGGGAAATGCGTGCAGCCTGACAGACAGCACTGCTGAAGAACATGTCCTGGCACTAGTGGAACATGCAGCAGATGAAGCTCGGGATAGGATCAATCGATATCTACCCAACAGCAAGGTCTAGTGCACATGGCAGTTTGCAATTCCAGTTTGTGCCTGACTACTGAGTGCTCTGTTTCAGATTAAGGAACAGGCTTTACTGTGAGGCTTTCTGAGACTGGAACATCTGGGATGTATGTTCTGTATGGAATACCAATATAGCTGTTGTCTATTATTTAGTTTCCACTGAAAGCCATTGTAGGGGATCCTAAGTGGATCTCAGGTTCTACTGACTGTTGAACATCTTTGGAAAATCACTTGTAGGAGACAATGAAATGTTGCTCAATCTTGAATTGCAACCCTTAGTATTGAAAGTGATTCAAATAACATCACACTTCTCTTACTGTTGCAACCTCAGAAAAAGCAAACTACGGCATAGGTTGAAGGGCTATTAAGATTGTCCCCGCCCCTCCCCACAGGAATTAACATATTTTAAAGTGTTAAATTACTGATTTTAATGAGAAGAGTCTGTAAACTCTTGTAGTTTTGTACTTAGAAGTAGTAGCTGTCATCTGGAGCATGATTACCAAATACAAAGATCTTTTATTGAGTAGGTTTAAATAGCAGGTTTGACAGTCCTGAATGTGATTCTGATATTGTTCCATGTATTTGGGTTTTGTACGGTTTCAAGGGTTAGAAGGACAAGCTCGGTGATGCTGTTGGTGCAGTTTTCTCTGAAGTATCTGTTTTTGAGCTGTGGGTTTTTTAGCTCTGTGGTGATGGTTGTGGATTCCTTCATTTCCTTATGCTAGGATTAGAGTGAGTGCTCCAGCCTTTTGCTACAGATCTATACTGAGATACAGTTACTCTCTTTCCCTTGAATTTTGAGGAGGGTTGCTCCCACCTTTGCTCCCATTTCTCATCTGTCACTCTAGTGGCCACTGCAGTTGAGAGAAGAATCAGGATGTTGCCCCATCCTGCATTTTCCACTGATTTAAAAACTATCGCAGAAGAAACTTTGCTTTGAAGCGTAAGTGGTGTTGTGTCTTCAAACTTAAATGTCCATTTCTTGGGCAGTGGCCCTGATTATGCAGACACCTTAGGCTCAACTGGATTAGGAAGTAAAGCTGCAGAGAATAGTGAGTGAAGGCTTAGCTTTAATGTATTTCTGTTTCTTTGGATAATTAGAAGATTTGCTAGGATTGAAGGCTATTTGAAACCTCCAAAGAGTGGCTTCTTAAGTCTCTTCAAAGCAATACCAGTCTTTCATGCTGATGCAGTCAGTTTTGCAGTGTTCAAGGAAATTTTTGAAGGTGTGCAGCTCTTAATTGCCTAGGCTGTTATATCAGCTAGACAGTCCCACTGCATGTCCCACTGAATCTAGGTAACACTGGCATGTTCTTGGAATTCAGCTATTGCTAACTTTTGCTATCACTTGAAGGTATTGGTCTTATTCATTCTCTTTCCAACATCTCTCACCTCTTTTTTTATTGTATGCAAATATTAGCTTTGGCCTCCTGTATGGAGAGAGTTTTAAAACTTTTTCAGATTGAAGGGGATAAAAAACAAAATACTGGAGATTTATTGTTGATTTCCTTGGAAGTATTTACTAATGTTTTTGTAGGGAGAGAGCAGTTTTTTCCCTGTGTATTGAGAGGTTACAGTCTTTTTTTTTCTCAATTCACGTGTAGTCAGCTTCTGACATGAGCTTTGTTTGTTGCATCAGATCTGGCTCTACTTGTACAGACCTTGGTGCTCTGTTGTCTTTCACATCTGTCTTTAGCTTTGTGCTTGTGTGCTTCAATAGGTCTGTCACAGCACTTCTTCCTCTTGAAGAATTTGTTAGTGTGTTAGTAAAAGTACTTTTCATTAGAAAAAGTTGTGGGTGAGACATGAAAACAAGCAATTCAATCTAGCTTTGAAAAGAAGCAGTGACTTTGTGGATAGGAGTTACAGTTCTTCTTCTAAAAAGAGTGTGTGTTCTAGACTTTGCAGTCAGAAAGGCTGGCTCCGTGCAGATGATAATGGAATTGGGTTTGTCTTGGGTGAAAACTTTAGATCTGGTTTAGAAAGATGACTAAGGTGTTATATACATGATATATGAACTTCTTCTCCTAAGTATTCTGTTCTGAAACACTTGCTAAGTGGTGTTAAATAGTTGTGACCCAAGATTCTCTGTATGAAAAAGGGAATAACAAAGTGCAGTATCTCAATACAGCTAAAATGCTTCTTATAGTTTTCTCCGTAAATGGGCAACTCCTTCTTTGAGTGTAAACAGTTTTGAATGACTGCTCCTGTATCTCTATGGTTCTATTCACAGATTGGTTATCTGAAAAAAAATGGAGATGGAACTTTATTATTTAGTGTAGTAAATTCATCTGATCCAGAAGCAGAAGGTAAAAGCCATACTCTTTCAAGCAAACATTTCTAGTCTTGAATGTTTTAACAGATTTTGAAGTCTTAACTGTAGATACAGACCATGTATAGTATAGATGAGTTTTAAAATTGTTTTTAATTTAAAAAAAAATTTGTTCTTTTCATTAATTATTTCCCCAAACACTCCAAAGGTGTTTCTGTTTGCCTTCCATATTTTCACTGTTCAGATACTTTGTTTTACTGATGCTAACAGTGAGAAGATAAAATAATGCCTCTTTATAAGCACTTATACATTGCTATGACTTTATAAAGAGCTTGGAAGACAAGCTTTTACTGCAAGTACAATGTTGTCTTAATACCTAGTAGACAAAAGGTGAATGGAAATGCTGTAATCCTGTGTAAATGTGCAATGCACAGATGCAAATACAGAACAATCTTTTACCTCTTTATTTCCTAATTTAAAGCATTACCTAAATTTCAGTTTTAAGTTTATAGGTTTTGCTCAGGTTTTTTTTTCTTTAGTTCTTTGATCTTTTCTCTTGGGTTTTTTTGTTCTGTTACTATTATATGTTATTTATATTGTTCTATGCTTTTCCCTTGTTATAATTTCAAGCTCAAGATGCAGAAGTTTTGAAAATAATGAATGAAATGCCATAGTTTTTTGGTGCTGTGTGTCATGTTGATTTAGCACGTCCTTCTCTGCACCTTTTGAGATTAGAATTTGTTCACGGCTTTCCTGTTATTTCACTGATGAATATATGACTGCTTTTTTATTGAGAGACACAAGCCTGCTAAATTCTTTTTCATTTGGTACTAAATTTTTCTGGAAAAAAATTGAGAATTTTGGGTGCTATCATGCCTATTACCTAGTTCTGAAAAAAAAAATATTTAATGCCTCTGAAGTTATGCCACTGAAAATTTAAAGAGTGATGGTAATGGATTCCTATAAACAAACAACCACTTAGTCAACTTAAGAGACTGCTTTTATCTCTTCAATAATATCTGGATCTCGAAAGTTTGTGAATGAGCTACTAAAATAATTACACATGCTGCTGTATACTTTAGAAGTGATGTAACTTAAGCAAGCCATAGATCTTATGAATTAGACATGGAAGCATATTTATAGCTTGGGTTTGAAATTTAAATGGAGAACCTGAATTACAGTACCTACCCTTAATGTATAGATTAAAAGACATTTAGTCTTTATGTTAATTACAGCTCTAAAATAGCAAATTCTAATTATTCATCATTAATTGTAAACATAAAATGCTTTTCTAAGCCTTCTTTTAAATCAAATTATTAGAGGAGGAAACTCACCCAGTGGATCTGAGTTCACTGTCAAGCAAATTATTACCTGGTTTTACTACACTGGGCTTCAAAGATGAACGAAGAAATAAAGGTAAATAACAAAGACCATGTTTTAACTTTGTGTTTATTAAAGGTTTGAGCAATTGCTTGATATAAAATAATTTCAGTTTATACCTGTCTCAATATGAAAGTTCGCTTGGTTATTTTTTGTAATATATAATAATTCCATTAACAGCAGAATGCAGTTTTTATTACATTGAATTTTTTGCTTATTAAGCATAACTTAATTAACAGTCTATGGATTAATATTTTACCTTAATGTTATAGCCACACTAGAAGATTTCCAATAATGGTAGTCCATTTCCTCTGGGGGAAATAATTTTTCCAGAGTAATTGCACTTATAATTGAGAAATAGCTTCCAGTTATTTGCATTTTTGCATCATAGGACCAGGATTTTGCAGACTATGGATTTTTTTTTCCCTGGTATTATTGACAGTTTTTAAAAGTTTCTAATCTGTTCTCCAGAAGTGGGCTGGCAACCAACAGTAGAGTAAATGCACACAAAATGTACAAATATAAAAGGGGCTGTGGCCATGAATCTTTTTCTTCTCCGAGTGGGGTGGATAACTTAGTTCTTGATTTTCTAGTATTTATATTTGCTTATATGGTTGAAATAGTTGTGCTCTTATACAGTTAAAATACTTGTGCTGATTCTAGAGTCTGGAAGTGTCCTTGAGATACTGCTCTTGCTTTCAGTTGGAGAAGAAAATACATGGCACTTTCTGTATCTGTTTCAGAAAAGACAATCCTTTTTTTTTTCCTCCAAGTGATCTTTTACACTTGTTCTAATAATTTGTTGTGTCTTTCTTTTACCTGTATAGTAACCTTTCTTACCAGTGCCAATACAGCACCTTCCTTGCAAAACAACTCTATATTTCATGATTTGAAACCAGATGAGATGGAGCTCCTATACTCAGCATATGGTGATGAAACTGGGATCCAGTGTGCCTTAAGGTAGGGCCTCCTTATTAGGAAGTCTAACTTCTCATAACAATTTTTTAAAAAAGCAATTTAAACTAAATCTCAACTAAGAGCTTCCAAATCCTGATTTTTTTTCTAAAACTTAGTTTTAAAATTTGAAGCTAGCATTCTTCCTTCTTGGTGTTTTTTTTCGTTTGTTTGCTTTTGGGTTTTTGGGGGTGGGGAAAGTTTTGGGGGGATTTTCCATTAGTCCTTTCAAGCTATCCTGTTTTATTGCAAGGTTGTTATGGATCTTGTTGTTAGGGTCTTCAACCACAGTATATTATAGGTTGCCACATATTTAGTGTTTTGCTTTAAACCCAGCAGAAAATAAGTTTAAAAAGGCAAGTAATACATTTCAGTGGCTTTAAAACCGTGGTGTTTTTCAAGGGGTTTTGAAAGAGTTAAAGCTACATGAAAAGAAAAATGCCACTTATCATTAAATTGTTGATCTTGGAGGGAAGGAAATAATCACACGCTTTTTATCTCTTGTGTTTTCATTTTTAACCCACTAACCTACCATCAATGATAATTCAAGTCAAAATTTTCTTGTACTTGTGAAAAACAAGTTGCAGATCTACTTTACTATTAAAATAAAAGAAAAAACTCTCTGTCTTGAAGGCCTTAATTGCTTTTCTGAAGAAGCATGAAAGAGTTAAAGAACAAAGAAAATATAGGTGTAATGCAGTGTATTTGGGGAAAACAATATTTTAAGTTGAAGTAGTTTTTACAAAAGTAAATGTTTTCTGTAATGCTTATCTCCATTCCTGCTAGCTTACAAGAATTTGTGAAGGATGCTGGAAGTTACAGCAAGAAAATAGTTGATGATCTTCTGGACCAGATCACTAGTGGCGACCATTCCAAAACTATTTACCAGCTCAAGCAGGTGTGTCCTGGGTGCACCGAAATGTCACAAATTCATCAGAATAAGAATGAACCTATTGGCTTTTTAATATTGTGTGAGATGGTTGCTTTCCACTGTCAGTTTAAGCAGTGCATGCTTAGCTGTTCAACTATGAACCAAATTAGAGACTGAATTAATCAACAGAGGAGGAATCCTTTTCTCTGGCTAGGTCAGTTCTCCAGTGTGGTTCACTATGTGACTGCAGAAAGGAGGAGGCAGGGGATGCAACATAGCAGGGACCAACCAACTGGATAGTGTTTGGGCAGCCTTGTCACTCCATGTCATGACTTACCTACTTCTGAGTTAGACTGCAATGCTTTTGTTAAGGTTTTGGGATTTTTCTTAATTGAAAAACAAAATATATTTCTCGTGGAAGGATTAATTATTTGGAACATGGAAGTAAAATTAAAGAACAGATTAATTATCACTGTACCAGATGTCTCTTACCCCCTACTGGTAACCTTTGCATTCATGTACTGTGTCTACAGAAAAAGCTTTTAGCTTATTTACAAAAGCACTTCCCTGGTGAGAGTCATACTAAGATTGGTGAAGAGACTTTTCTCAGAAATATGTATGATTCTAATGAGAATGTTTGCATTCCCAAGACAAAATAAGCTAAAAGAAATTGCAAAATTTCTGAAAATAAATTTCATGTTATCTTCACTTTGAAAACCACTCTTAGTTTGAATAATTGTCTGCTATTTAAAATGCTGACATTCTGAAAGATTGAAGAATAAAGAAAGGGAGGCAGGATGGGAAGATGGAAAGTACTTAGACTTCCTGACATGGTGGAAATGAGACTATACTAAACCTTTGCAGATATAGAAGTGGAATAGGGTAGGTGGTGTTCGGAAATAAGGAGACCAATAGAATGAAAAAATCTGAGGATCCTTTAGAATTTTCTGGGTGCTTTTTCCCTATGGGAATAAGATTGTACACATAACAGGAAGAAATGTAAAGGATTAGTTCAAAAAGTTAAAACCCAATACTTTGAATACCTTCTACATGTAGAAATGTGTGTATGCAGCATAGTCAACTTAGCTTTAAAATAAAATGTGCCTACCTTTTACGTTTTTCTATGAATCTCATTCCAGGTGAGAATTTCTGAAGACCTCTCAAATGGTCAATGGCTATTTACACTTGAAAATGCTGTTCGGTTGTGACATATGTGGATATATGCTGATTTTACACAATTAAGTGTGTGTTTCAGTGATCATATGCCATGGTGTTTTATGCTTGAGCGTTTTGTGCTGCTGGGTTTGAGTAAGAATTAGTATCTCTGAAAGTACAACCTTGAATGATTTGTGATGAGAAGTTACTGAAGTAATGATAAAGATACTGCATTTGAATAAAAAGTTGGTGAGCAGAAGAAATAGTGTAAGGGGACTCAAAGATTAATTAAAATGCATAATACTAAAATATTTAAAAACAACAACTGTTGCATTGAAATTGTATTACAGATGTGTGATAAAATTAGCTGCCTCTAGCCTCCTTTTGTGTGTGAAATTTGAATATACTTGAAACAGTACAAGAAAGATGTCTTTCTCATGTGTTGAATATAAGCAATTATTGGTATTCTTTCTTTCCAGAGGCGAAACATCCCAGTAAAACCATTGGATGAAGTTAAAGTAAGTTATGTTGATACTCAGTCTGTTTGGATTTTTTAAGTGGCAAAGTGTTTTGACATTTACAGTAGAGAAAATTTATATTCTCTGAGCTTCCAACATTCAAACTCTTTATTGATACGCCTCTGTTCTGTATGGTAATACAGAAAAGATTGATAAGTGGAGTATATGAGAAAGAAGAGGCTTTAGGTTATTCCTGAAGAGGCTGTCCTGGTTAGTTGCAAATTGTTAGCATGACTGTATGTGGTTGCCCTAGAGGAGAGTTGGTCTTCATTTTTTTGTGAAGGTTCTACTCAAACATCATAAAATGTGACAGTGTTCTGTGGTGGCCCAGGACTTCATTGTGGAAAACCAGTAAATTACACAAACATTCTCAGGGAACATTCTTAGTAAATATAAGCTATGAAATGCTAAGGCCTAAAGTATTTCTTTGTTCTTTAGGTTCTGCCAGTTCTTATAAAAGAAGAACACAAGTTGCGTAATACCTGTCTGGATTCTTCCAAACAGATTATGGTAAAATGGTTGGGGGGCAGGGGAGGGGGAAACAACAGGGAAAAAAAACATAAACAAAAAAGTAGTATCGAGACATTGTTTCGTTTCAGTGCATGGTCTGAGGTAGAATATTAAAATTACAGTATCTGGAGTAAGGTTTCAGTACTGCAAATTAATTCTCTGACACTCAGTCTTTTCATTTGTGGCTTTATTGTTCTGTATCCTCTAGCTTATTTCAGCGTGCATAACTAAGTCTCAGAGGCAGAAAGATCACATAGGAATTCAAAAAAGGTACTTGATCTGCTCATTGGTATTTGAGGTTCAGTCTGCTGCAAAATTGGAAAAAAAAACTCCATTAATATTAATCAGTTTTACCACATCCATTGAAAATGGCTACTAGAAAGTATGTGTAAATAATCCATATCTTATGCTTTTACAGCTGCTAATCAAGTATTTCTTTAAGTGGTACAGGTTTTATCTTGCAAATTATTTGTGGCAACAGAAGATATGCACTACATTTTATGGCAATTCACATAAAAATTATATGAATCGCATTATAGCAACTAAAAAAAATTCATAGTTTTATAAATATTCCTTATGTTTTGTGGAAAGGTGTGGATTTCTCTAGAAGGTGACTGGTTAAGTTATTTCATGAAAGTGCTAGGTTTCATTTTCATATTTCTAAAAGATAATACCTGGTTGTGTGTTTGCCTAAGTGTCTCATTCCTCCTGCTGGAGCAGGCATCCTCAGAGATTTCTCTTAGAATAGGTTTTGAAGCTTAGTGACTCTGATTTCTTACTTTGTGCCATTACATTAGCAATATTGCAATGGGTGTGGAAAGAAAGGGAATTGTGCAGTGCAGGCTGTATTTCATTATGCAAAC
This sequence comes from Orthonyx spaldingii, assembly GCA_013397795.1. Classification (NCBI taxonomy): domain Eukaryota; kingdom Metazoa; phylum Chordata; class Aves; order Passeriformes; family Orthonychidae; genus Orthonyx; species Orthonyx spaldingii. The sequence continues at coordinate 43,294 of VZTJ01005692.1, read as the reverse complement.
GCATAGAAAAAATTCTAGAGAGGCCGGTTCCAGCTGATACTGTGAAGAGGGAGGCCCACTGTACTAAAACCTTCAATAAATCCAGTGTTCACGTATGGAGAAGATGAGGGACACTGGCAATATTTCCAGCTGCCCAGGTTCTACCATGAGACATGGATGAGTTGAGTGTGTAATTGAATTTCAGCAGTCCTGGATAATAAGATAAAAGACTTGGACTACTGTGCACATCCCTGGCCATTCATATGACTGGTCTGTCCAGGAACCCTTTGGAGCTGTCTCTGAATTTCAGGTTAGCCAAGATGGTTATGGATCCTCCATCTCAGGTGTTGAGATACACACTTCTAAGAGAATGGATTTGTGCCTTAAACATTGGAAAATTATTGACAGCTTGTCACTCTTGCTAGTCTTTCTGTTTCTTGTATTTTAATAGGTTGGAGAGTCTGCTGGAGACAGTAACACTTCTGACTTGGACTTTCTCTCCATGAAGCCATATTCAGATGTATCTCTTGATATTTCTATGTTAAGTTCATTAGGTAAGTAACTAAATATACAAGACATCAGTTATGGTTTAGTTGTACCATTTAGACACAACGACAGCTGGATTTGCTGAGACTAAAAAAAGTGTTTGAAAAGTAGTAATAAGTCTACATTTGACAGAGGTAAAAATCTAGGGCTGGTAAATAAAACCTTGCTTTGTTTTTCCTTTGAGACATCCATATGTTATCCAAGCTGACTTTTCCTGTACAACTGAAGCTATCAAAGCATTCGTACCTCACTATTTTAATAGCTTTGCTTGTATTTTATGTGTTCATAGTAACATAAATTTTAAGAATCAGTGTGAAGCTTTCACGCAGAAATGATGTTGCTTCATATGATGTCTTTAAAATAACTTGGGAATTAGGTAAGTATGTGAAACTTGATGATATTGCCACTCAGAATATCCCAAAACAAAAATCAGAAGAAACTTCTGGTGTTGGATAGACTTTATCTTCAGCTGTGTAAAAGAATTTGGATGCTGTTTCAAATACATGCCTTTGATAGTTATCCTTTAAATACCACAAGAAGTACTGTTGCCATTTCTGCAGGCAGCTGAGATGGTCAAATGTCTTCAGAAATGTCATCCAAGCAATATTTTAAGGTACTTTTAATTCAGAATGTGAGAGGCCAAACTATCTATTATAAAATATACCCAAACTAATTGAAGACTTAAAGAGAAAAGATTTCTACAAATTTCTCACATAGGAAGTTTGAAAAGCAATTGTAAACTCTGATTATGCTATCTCACTCTAATTTTATTGCAGTTCAGTAGAAAATGAATAAATATCCATTTTATAGATAATATTTAGACATGTCAGTCTTACTATAAATTTCATGCACCACTGAAAACTGCTTATACTTTCTTCTTTGACCTTTCTGTAAATAATCATGCTTCTAGATTAATTGGCTTCCAGAGAGAGTTTGACATTACATCTTACCATAATTCTTGCAAAATTAACATTTAAGAAGGAGAAGGGAAGGAGTTTGTCTTCCTGTTTAAAGCTGAGGGAATTTTTTTAGGTCTTCATATGAAAGAAGAGCACATATATTGGCACATACATGCAGTTCTTTCCAATTTCACATTTTTTTTTTGTTTACTGCAAAATCAGTGTAGCTGGACAAGGTACTGTTCTTAGAACCTTCTGTGATAGGAATTTCTTTGCCTCCACCTCCATAGATTTCATGAACTGTATTTTGACGTAGATGTGAAGTGACCTTCTAGCTGACTCTCTTTTGCTATAAACTAAATGTGTTATTTACTGTGAGGATGGTGAGACACTAGCAGAAGCAGCCCAGAGAAGTTGTGAGTTCCCCATCCCTGGAAGTGTTTAAGGCCAGGTTGGATGGGGCTTTGAGCAACCTGGTCTAGTGGAAGGTGTCCCTGCCTGTGGCAGGGGGTTGGAACAAGATGGCCTTTAAGGTCCCTTCTAACCCAGGCCAGTCTGTCATGTCTGGCGTTTAACAGGTACCAAAGGCCAGTTAAGCTCTTACAGCTGTTTAAATACTGGGAGTCAGTTCAGTTTCAGCCGTTTCTGTGTGGCACTTTCCTTCATCTTCCATAACTGCACAGGTCTGCAGCTGTTGCTTTTTAGAAGTGCAAGAGAAAATGCAAGATTGAGGTAATTTGTGTAATAGACAATGCTTGTGTTAATTAAGTTTAGAACTTTATTATAGTGACTTGGTAATTCATGGGTCGGTTATGGGTTTTGATTGGTGGCCCTTAGGAAAAGTGAAGAAGGAGCTTGATCATGATGATAACCATCTACATCTGGATGAAACAACTAAACTGCTTCAGGACCTTCATGAAGCTCAGGCTGACAGAGTGGGATCCAGGCCATCATCCAATTTGAGTTCCCTCTCCAACACCTCTGAAAGAGACCAACATCATCTTGGTAAAGTTAGCTGTGTTGCAGAAGTTGCAGTACTTGTTCTTTATTTGAAATTAGTTTAAACTTACATTGTAATTTACATAAAGCTTTGTGGGAAACTGTGATAAAACAGTGTGGTGACTTACCATGTTTTAGTTTTTAAATATGCGTGTCAAAGATAACTAACGACATACTTTTGACCTCCAGAACTAAGACCACTAATTGTAGTTTACTATTTTTTGATTAGGTGTGATTGGAATAATTGTGAAATAAATTGATACTCACTGGCAAATCCCTATAAGCACCTGCATTTGATGCCCTTGGTTACACTGAGGAGGATATAATGATTATTTTACGTCAGCATAGTTGTATGCAGCAGGTAACAAGTGGGATTCTAGAACAGCATTTCACTGTCAAGTGTAAAATTCAGTGATAAGACAGGATGATAGTATAACATAATGCATAACAATCTGGTGCCATTTCTGAGAAGGTAGGTGTTGGATGGATGATAGTTGCATTTGTATAATTTTTCAGCTTAGAGTAATGGCATAATGATTACTTTTCCAAAAATTATCTAAATTACTAAGAATCTTGTGATTTCTTTATCATAATCTCCTGTTTAAATATAATTTAAATGATTGTCTTTCTTTAAAAGTTTGAAATGAACTTGTGAAATAACCATGCTGTTTATATGTATAAATATCTCTTAATTTTTTTTCTGTACTTTTAAAGGTTTTGCTTTTTTTTCCCATATTCAACAGGAAGTCCCTCTCATCTGAGTGTTGGAGAACAGCAAGACATGGTTCATGATCCCTATGAATTTCTTCAGTCTCCAGAAACCTCAAATACTACTAGTAACTAATCTGACATGTACTATATTTATTTTGTATTTTAATTGTATTATGTTTTTATAAAGTTTTTGTTCACAACAGAAACTGCATTTTTGTCCTCTTTTCTATGAGGATTGGTGTATAATATTATCATGTATACAGGATTAAACAAGCATACATAAAAACACCCAAACTCCAAACTAATTAGTGCATCATGTCATTAGCAATGTACCAAGAACTGCTTTCAATTTGTTTGTTAAGGGAGAGTGTTATTTAATGGTGTATAAATCTTGACTGAAAAACAGTAAATAATGTGTTAGAAAAATTTGTATTTTATAGACACTGAAAAGTGATAATTTTCACAAAATCATGGCAGCAGTCATTAAATGTTTGCAGTAAAATTATCTACTAGTTCTGTTCAGGTCTTAACCTGAACATCTCCAAGGAGGAACAAAGAACTGCATGAATTGGGACCATTATTATGTTTTCCATCTCCTAATGCTAACAGTCCATAGAAATTGTTTTTAAACATTTCCCCATATTTTTAAATATTTTTTTAAATCACTGTAGAGAGCACTTAATTTGAGAGTAATAGTACTTGGTAGTTGCAGTAAGATGCTCGTTTACGAGACTTCTGCCCTGGATTTGAAAAAAATGAATGTCTTTGTGATCCCTTGAAACACAAAGAAAAGATAGTACTTTTATTTTTTAATATGATGTGTATATCTGTAGGATGGAAAAATACTGGATAAAGTGTGCTTTTCAATAATTTCAAAATAAAACTTTTATAATACATCAGTACTGAAACTGAGGCATTTTGTACTATTGCTGTGTGCAAGCAAGACAAATATTATGAATTTACATTATTTTGTAAGTATTAATAGAAATAGAAAAGCAGTTTTGATGTATAACAAATATGTTGTTCTTGCGATGGGAAAGTTTGCTTCTTTTACTAGGTCTGAAATACTAAAGAGTTTTGGGTTGAATTCATGTGCTGCTTCAAACGATGAATTTCATCATGCCACGTGTAGCTATAAACAAAAAAAACTGTCAGTTTTTAGGAACCATCAAGGAAGTCAGTCAGATAACTGATAATAAAGTCTTGGTAAAGTCTGAATAAGAAGATTGTTTCATTCCAAGCAGGAGTGCTGAAGAAAGCACACGGCAAGGTTTTTCTGTCTGGGAGTTATTAGGAATGTGTGTGGCAGTGTGCTTGGGCTCCTTTGCTGCTCCTGCATTCTGACTCATTACCGTGGGTTCTTGGAAGTAACAGGCATGATCTGCTGCACAGTGACAGTGTTGTAGAGGGTTTGCATGGAAACATAGCCTTGTGTCGGTCTGCAACTTCCCAAAACAATTCCAATTGAAAAGTGTCTTTAAAGCTGATGTGGTCTTGATCTCAGTAAGTCTCATTTCTCATACAGTAAATATAAATTGATTCCTGTAACAGATGCTAAATTATAGTTACAGTTGGTGAGGAAATCTTTAGTGAAACACTTGCTGTTGAATTGCCTGCCATAGCTCTTGAATAAAATTCCACAGGAGAATGTTTAAAATACCCATCTAGAGGCATGTGCTGGTTTGTTTTGGTTTTTGTTTAAACTGCAGTGTTTACTACTGAAAACTGAAATAATGTGCAGTATCTTATTTACTTTCACCTTGGATTTGAGACAGAATGCATTCAAACTTTGTGGAACTCTGTAATTGGCCTTTATGGGCTTTGACTTGGTTATATAAAAGGCTGGGTGTTGTTTGCATCATTACTGTACCAGAGAGCAGTTTGTGCCAAAGCAAGGTTTGCTTATTTATTCAGCCTATCTGGCCCTTAATGTTAGTTATGCACAGCAGTCTCCAACTGCCTTTCCATGGGTGCTGGACAATCCTTTCAATAGGCCTACTGCCTGCATTCCCCAGGAAAAAAATGCTTTTAGGGCAAAACTTCTTCCCAGAAGCAAATACAAATGTTTTTCCTGCGGTGCCTTCTTGTAAGTGGCAGACATTGACTTGTAACCTGTTTGCTCAATGTAGTGATACACATGATTGGGCTCACTAAATGCCATAAGGAAAGCTTTCATGTTTCTTTGAGAAATCTCATTCTATATTTTGTAGAAAGATTGGACTCTTGAGTTTGCAGCCTCTGGTAAAAAAATGCTAGAATTTTACAGTAAGTGGTTAAAGTAACTTCTTTCAGTCACTTGTTTGTCACCATGCATTTTTACTGATTCTCGAATTGAAAGAGAATGTCCGGCTTCTCTTCCTTGTTGGTATATGTGCCTGTGCTTGTACCAATGCTGTTGCGTTTTCCAAATTATTCTGGTTTATTTGAAAAAAGCCTTAAGAAGAAATTTCCCGGTCCTTTTCTTACTTATTTGAAGGGTAAAAAATTCCCTAAGCTGTGTCTTATTTGCTCTTGTCTATGCAGGTGGTCTTTGAACTAACCAGTAAAGGCCTGTAATCTTATGGTCCTATTTAAATATTAAGAATTTGAAAAATTGGATTTAGTTCTGTGAGTTTATTTACCATATATCATTGTTTATTTAATCTGAGATAAACACCATTCCTTTCTGGTGTGTCTGGTAAACATTTCCTGTTTGGCTCCTTTGGAAGAGGACTCTGTGTCTATGGCACCCCGTTAAAATCTGTAATACTTGACATGTGTAACATCTTCTAGATAGGTGGCACCATATGTCACCAAACTTCATGTGAGTTCCCAGCAGCTGGAATATTTCTGATGCTGCCATTGAAATACAGGGGAATTTCCCAGGGTGTTTTGTAAAATAAACCCAGGGTTTCTATAAAAGTTTGAGAAAAATGCATTTTTTCTATTTTTTCCTGTAATAACTTCTATATCCAAAAGGATATTGCACTAAGGATGTAAGCAATGGTAAGAGAAATCTTAGATCTGTTCTTTCACCGGATAAAAATATATCAATGAAAATGTAAAATGGTCTGAATAACTGATTATTCTTTTCTCTTTTGTATGTCTATCATCAATCTCATGTTTTTAGCACAGTCATCTTCAGTGGCAGCAAAGGGAATGTTGAGACTGTATTGCACACATTGCAGACATCTCTGTAAACAAGGATTCAGCTTGGAGCAGCTTTATTGCACTGTCTGAGATACACAACTACAGGACAGGATTTACCTGAAAATATTAGAAAAAAATAATAATAAAAAATGTTTCCAATGTTCTTCCCTTGCTCTTTATTAAAAAAAATAAAAAAGAAAAAGCACAAACACATTTTTAAAGTCATGTAGTTATGTTGCTTTCTGGCAGATGCATTGTTACGATGAGAGATTTATTGCAGATGAGACCTTAACAGCTGACCAGCAGAAATAACCTTATTTCTCCACCCCTGCATTCCAGAACGAAGGGCTGGTCCTAACCACACCATCCTTTTTTGTGTTTGTTGCTTTGCTGTTGTTTATCTACCTGGCCACAGTAGGATTTGGAGTCTGCACACCATTACTTCCTGTCCTGGTTTGAAGACAGGTGGCTGCTAAGGAAGGCAGGAGCCTCCCTGGGATTAGGAAATGTAATCCCCTTCCCTCCGAATTGAGTATAATTTTGAAATCAAGGGTGCTTTCAGGCAATGTTGTGAGAAAAGAAATAACAGTTCTTTACTAATATATATATATATATGTATATCTCAAGACAGACAAACAACAACAATGGTGACCACAACAAACAAGAACAGAGAAAAACCCCAGTAAACAGACTCTTCTCGCCGCCTGTTAGCAATTGGGCTGGATGTGTGCAATGACTCCTCCTTGCCTGCAGGGGGCGCTATAGCGCGAGTCTCGGCCATCTCTCCCTAGCAGCAATGGCGGGCGTGGCCGGCAGGGAGGGATGGAGCTGCGGTGTCTTATAGGCAAAAACCCCGGAGTTGTAGCAGGG
>VZTJ01005692.1:0-36106 GCA_013397795.1 Orthonyx spaldingii | reverse complement strand
GGGCAGGGCAGGGCAGGGCAGGGCAGCCCGGCCCGGCTCCCGAATCATGGCCGGCAGGGGCTGGCTCCCTGGAGAGACGGGGGGAAGGTGCTTGGGAATCCCGGGTTTTTCTTTCTCCTGAGCACCGGAGCAGATGGTGGAGGGTCCTTTGTTCAGTGGATTAGGGTGGCAAATAGGTCCCAGCGGAGCGGCCGCTGTTGGGTGCGGAGCTCTACTCATGGGAGAAGCAGGCAGGCAGCAGGAGCCAGGAAACTCCACAGCGGTGGCGAGCAACGGCAGCCTCCCTCTCCTCCGAACGCCGAGGGGCAAAGAGTGTGAGCCGCTGCTCCACTTCCCTTTTCCCAGCTCAGCTCTCATGGGATCTCTGCCCCCTGCGAGAGGGAATGTCTAATAAGAGAGTAGCTACTTACATCTCTACCCGAAGAGCTTTTCTTTTGTCTTTCCTAATCACCCAGTCGTTATGGTGGCTTAGCAACGTATGGGCAAAAAATTCTCTAAGATAAGAGAAACAAAAGGAAGGATTCTAAACCCCAACACTTCCATATGGATGGAAAAATGCTGCTTTTTCTGGTTCGGTTTTTTCTACCCTTCTACCATCCTTCTTGGAATATGTTTTGTTATAAATGCTGATCTGCGTGCTAATAAAGGGAGGGGAGAAGAAGCCCATGCACCTCACAAGGAGTGCTAGGGCATCTCCAAGGGCTGGCATTTATTTCTAGTGTGTTTAAACCCTCACTGGACTGTTGCAGAACTCAGTTTATGTAGATTAGTTGGGGTTGTGTTATGGGAGCGTATGTGTGTTTGCAACTGTGAATGTGAATTATGTGTTTAAGGATCCTTTAACTAAGTGGTGGCTGGAAGTAAAGGGGCAGGAGGTGAGAGACTGAGAAGAGCCACAAATGTTTGGAAGCCAGTGGGCAATGCTTTGCTGTTGAATGATTTTTCCCAGACTGATCAGAAATTACTATAAATCTTAGAAAGTAAGACTGGATGATATTTTTGCAAGGAAAGACCCCTCAGAAGCAGCCCTGTGAAAAGCCAAATGCCAGCTCTCCATTTGCTTGAAGGGCACTCAGTCCGTCATTGTAGGATTAAAAATTCGTGAGTCTGTAGTGGAATTATCAACCAACACTAACTTTATTTTCAGAAGGGTCAATTTGGAGAACGTGAAATAACTTGTTTTATGTTAGGTTTGCTTCTTTGGCAGTTCATTAAATTACAGATCACAGTCTGAAGTTCTGCATAATGTCCAAAAAAGACTTTTTTCATTTTACATGGGAGAGGAAGAAACATTTAACAGCATAATGAGAAATAAAACACTGATAGGCAGTATTTCATTCACTTTTTTATGTACAAAACATAGATTGTTGCTAGGAAATGGTAGGGTGTCAATGGAACACTCTTATGACAGCACTGTAGTTCTTGTTGAAACAGAGGTTGAGCAGTCAGCACAGCTGTAGGTCTAATGCCTAAGGGTTTTTGTGATGTGTTTAAGAAAACAGTCTTAATTGTGTCCCTGCTTTTGCTTTTTTTGAACATACACTGTAAAAAACAGGTTGCTGATGATTATCATGCCTTTATAGATGAGGCCTTGCTGACGCTCTGGTGTGCCTGCAGTCCTGTTTTTTCAATTATTTACATCTTCTGTATTATCAGCTGAGGAGATGTGTGTCAACTGTGTTGTGTCCCATAACCATTAACAATGCTGGAGAGACCCAGGAAAAGAAGACAGAGACCTGTAAATCCAGTAGCATGCTGCATTTTTTGCTCAGGAATTCTTGGAAGAGATGACAGATGAGGTTATCTCATTCAGAGGTCTTCCCATATGTCTGTTTCTCTGGAGGAGGAGATAGGTCTGAGCTAGGAAGACGTGAAGAATCCTACCAACTGTTGCGAAGCCTCATTTTGATGCTATTTTCAAAATATAATTGGTCTATACCAGCCGTAGAATGTAGTAAGAGGTTTTGATTCTAACACTGGCATAAGTATAAAAGAAAAGACAGCCAAAACAGGCATTTCTCACCTATTTGCCAAAGTATTTCTATATTCTATCTGACAGAGGATTAAAATACAAGAAATACTAAGACTTTTTTTTTCTTAAATTTCTGCCTCTTTTAGCAAATATTTCAAGAGGCAAAATCCTAAAATTTCTGTATCTCTGCACTGGTCCTTTGTGAATCAGATTTTGTTTCTCCAGCTTAGGTGTGTTCTGTTTCTGATGAATAATAACTTTGCCTAGACATCATAGGAAATAATTGCATTTGGGCACACAATGAGACTTCCTGGACTGGTGAAGAAAACACACCTTCCTATTGTCCTTGTGCTGTGTCAGTGAGCAGTCATTCTCTTCAAAATATTGGTAATTGCTGTCATGGTAACAAAACAAAAACATGGTGTGGCAACGATTTTCAGCTTTGAACATGTGATATCTCTCCTAGCTGTAAAACACTTCAGTTTTTAACCAGGACAAGAGGTGTCTTCTAGTTTAAGCCTGGCATGGCTAAACCTGGATAATTTTTTTCTGAACAATGGTTCAGGTGTATGTGGGTTGTTATAATGTTTCATTTTGTTTTGATTGTTTTGCTTTGTTTTCTCAGGTTTTCTCAGGATTTTTGAGGCAGATGGGCAGCAGGTTTAGAGGCAGGAAGGGAATAACAGGACAACCATAGCAGAGTGATCAGCTTATTCCTAGTTATTTGCACTTCTCATGAACACCTCTGTAGCTGGGATGGGGTTGGCACTGGAATTCTGGGGGCCCTGGCAATACCAGCCCTCGTGTTCTTTAGCACAAGACGAACCAAGCCAAAATGACCACAGGAGCTTCACAGGAAGTTGTGGCCATATTGCAACTTCTAGGGAAAAAGAAGGTTCCTCAGATGGCTGTAGCAACACAGCCAAGAAAACAGTGGGAAGGAAAGTGAGATAAGCTGGCAGGGAGGGAACACCTTTGTAGGAATGAGGGCAAATTACACCCAAGAGTGCACAGCTTTCATGTGTGACTTTTTTCTTGGGCTTTTGCAATAACAATTTAATGCAAAAATTTAATGCATTTCATGCATCTTTTCTTTTTTTTTCTTTGCCTTCTTTGCACCAGCTAACAATGACATGTAAGAATTATAAAGAGCACCCAGAAACATCCAACCCTAAGGAAGGCATGTCATCTACTTCTGAATATTAGGGAGCATTTAACAGTAAATGATTGTCTTAGTATGTAATTCTGCTGAGTTGGGGAAGAAAACGGAGCTTGAGGGTTTTTTTAGAGTGTAGATTTACTTCTTGTTCTGAAGAAGGCATGCTGACTTTGTCACATTTAGGTTTGATTCCAGGGAGGAAGATTCAAAAAGGTGGAAGAAAGATGATTGTAATGGAGGATTAATTAGTTCCTAATATAGTAATTAGATTTTCAATCCATGCAGTTCTGTGGCATTTCACAGGCTACCTAAAATTTGAGAAAGGGTGGAGAGTGATATTTAACTTTCAGTCAGTATGTATAAAAAATCTGAAAAGAATACATTCTCCCTTCTTAATATTGAAAATCCATTCTTGCCAGTGAGAGGGAAAGGTGCAAAATGAACATAGATCTAACTTGCACAAGAGGAAGATAAGCTATGCTGGATAATTTTTTTCATTTTCTCTTATTATACTGAAGCTCTTACCAGTGAAAAAACCATTTTAAGTCATTTGACACAAAACTGTTAAAAGGGGCATGTACTTGATCACAGTTTGTTCCCCTTTGAGCAATTTTGTCATTAATACACTTGATGGCTTCTTAACTTGTTTTAACACATCACTGGTCTTCCAGTCATCACCTTATTTTCTCACCCTGTTGCTGCTACAATTCACCCAGCAGTGAAAAATGTGCTAAGAAAAACCTGAATGATTCTGCTCCAGTCTTTGATAGAAATAAACATGAACGTGTCATCAAGAATCAACAATTTTATCTCTGCAAAGGCAATGCATAAATTATCAGATTAAGGAAGCAAGTTCCAGGTTTTAGGGATATTCTGTTTGGGATTTTTTTTTTTTTTGGTTGTTTGGTTTGGTTTGGGGTTTTTTTGTTTGGATTTTTGTTTTGAGATCATTGAGTCCAGCCTTTGACTGATCACCACCTTGTCAACCAGACCATGCCACTGAGTGCCACATCCAGTTGTTTCTTGAACACCTACAGGGATGGTGACTCCACCACCTCCCTGGGCAGCGCATTCCAATGTTCAACAACCCTTTCCATTAAGAAATTCCTCTTGATGTCCAACCTGCACCTCCCCTGGTGCCGTTTGAGGCCATTTCCTTTTGTCCTGTTCGTTGCCTGGCAAAAGAGGCTGACTCCCACCTTGCTACAATCTCATTTCAGATAGTTGTGGGAGATTTGTATATTATACCAAATTACAATGTGCTAACGGTGGGTTGGGCTTTTTTTTCCTCATTCATTTTCAGGCAGCCAAAAGTCAGGCACTTGCAATCCAAATGCTTGTAGTAAGGGTATTTCAGACTTTGATGACCACAGTAAGTGACCAAATAACTGTGTGGAAGCCAGAAATTACTGATGTGTGTTTTACAATCAGTGAGGGATACATTCTGTCTTTCCAGTGGTTTTCTGGGTAATATCTCCCTTCTTGGCAGAGTTAAACACATTCACCGCAAATCAAACAACGCATCAGCACTTTTTCAGTAGTTTATAAAGAAATCAGCTTTAAAATTTTTGCTTCCCTTCTACATAAACTTCAGGAATTTCTAGCTCTTGCTGTGCTTCCAGTTTGTTTCTAGTCTATCTGTAAAGATATTTAAGTTCGGTACCAACACCTTTGATTTGTTTTAGAATAATGTTAACTCACCATTAGGATTTGGAGTTAATTGTTCTGAAAAGCAGGAACTACAGAACTGACTTGGAAGCACAAGAAAAGTGACATGATGGAATTGTTTCTCTTAGGTAAGTTTTTAATTCAAAACCTTGTCTTTTTGCTGGTCCTCCTAGTCCTGCAAGAGGGAATAGGCTTTGTATTTGTATCTAGCACAGTTTCATGTTTACCCTGCTAAGCAGAACTCAGTATCTTGTGAAAACACATGGACTAGCACAAACTGCTGGGTTTGCACTCCAGGAGGTCACAGTCATCCAACCCCAGTTCTGAATAGTGTGGTTTAATTACAGTATTACAGTGGTAATTAATTACAATAGTGTGAAATATATTGACTAGGCATATGTTGGGATGTACCTCCTTCACTCACTGAGCATTTTTCTTGCACTATACAAATATTTGTCTCATTTTCTGGAACATATATGGAAATATTTTTTACATAATAATAGTAATAATACTAGGACTCCTTGAGCCGTACAAATCTTCAAGTATAACTTTTTTACGTGCCTTTCAATCTTGCCTTTAGCACAGTTGCAGAAAGAATATGGCATTTGAACATATAAGGTTAGGTTAGTTGCGTGTTGAATGGATGTAATATAATAAAGATAAAACTGACTACTTGTAACTTCATGTATATATTTGGTTTATATAAAGAAAAGTGGAAAATTTTCTGCATTCTATGCTGATAGTATGTATGATATTTGATATAAAAATTTCTGCATACAGGGCTCATTCTTTAAAAGATTAATCTGACTGAAATATCTGTTATATCTCTTATGCAAATATTTTTTGAAGAGTCATGTTTGTCTTTTCTTTTTCACTCAACTGAAGGATGATAATCTAATACAGAAAAAATATAATATTCTGTCAAACGTCCACAGGCAAGATTTGTATGAAGGGCAAAAGAGTTGAAAATGGTGTCTTATATATTCAATACCTTGTTTGATCTTTTTTCTGTAACAACATTGTGGACAAAATCTTGATCAGAGTGAAGATGATGTGACTTAAGTGGAGGCAAAATTTATTGCAGGTATCTGGAATGCTCTTTTCTGTTCTATCTATTGCCAAACTATGAACAGTATGAGGAAGCTGGTCAGAAGAATTTGAAAGTATCTGTGAGAGTGAAGAGGACAAGACGCTATATTAGGAACCTCCGGAATGGAAAACAGGGCAGGATATGCCTTGGTCTTCTCTTCACATTTGGCCTGAGTAATTTTTCTTGTGAACAACCAGATAGTGTTTCTCTCTTGCTGCTCATCCTCCATCTAAGGAGAGCAACAGTTGTCTAAAGTAATAAAAATCTGTTAGTTGGCCATTATTTAAAGGACTGATGCTTGAAAAATCAAACAAAGAAAGAAGTGGAAAGAAGTTGATGCTGTTATTTAAAAATGTAGGAAGGAGGGAGAGAGAAAAGAAAAAAGTTAGTATTTTGGTAAAATAACAGTGAACAGTCACCCTTTTCTGCCATGCTGTACAAAGGAGAGCTGAAATTATTTTATTAGAATTTGCATTTTGACACTTGGAAGTGAAATGGTAATTCTCAAATTTGTTTGAGATCATGTGGATTTGTATATTTCCTTGGACATGTTGGACCTCTACTCTTCAGGTGTGTGCCTCTTGCTGCATATTGTACATTTAGCCAAGCTGAGTGGGCACAACAGAGTGTAGAGAAAGCTGGTTCCAGGTTTCTAGGTCAGCTGTTTGTTTGCCAGTTTGGTTAATCCAGGTAAATGGCCCCGAAGTTAAATATCCACACCCTTAACTGGGAATACGTACAGTTGCATTTTGAAATCTTTGAACAACAAACACTGCATTCTGTTTATCAGGCACAAACAAGTTCTACCTTTTGAAAGTAGTGGCAGATCTTGCAATTAATACTTTTCCATACCATTATATACTAAATGAAGCTCTGACAAAAGTTCTTTTGTGCTGTGAAAGCAATCAGTCTGAAGCTTGTAATATTTTTGGGTTTTGGGTTGTTGTTCTTTTCTATTTTCTTGTTCTTTTACTGCTACCTCAGAGCCAGAGTTCTGAGGGTTTTGTTGTCTTATCTTCTGGTCATTAAACTACAGTGTGAAACCTGTTCCATTGAGCTCACACAAGACGGGTTAAACTGCTGATATAAGACACACAGGAAACTTGTAACACCATTCCTGATGAATGGAATTACTGAATAACTTTTGGAGGACTAACATTTCACTTCTGCTTTTAAAACAAAGTCAAAATCCTCTGGGTGATGACAATGAATGAATGAACAGTTTATGTGTGCACAGGCTTGCTTAAGCAGTAATGTGGAGCTTGTGTTTCAAATTATTTGCATTTCTAGGTCCTCTGTTTTAAGGTGCTTCCTTTGCCTTAGGGCTTGGCCAATGTTAATAAAATATAAATATTTATACTGGCCTTTGAATTGTTAACTGGCTCAAGCAATAGTTTAGGAACTGAGATAACAGAGGAGGTTATCTCTAGCATTCTGTTCTTACCACACTACTTTGCTGCCAGAAATGCTATGAAGGGCTCCAGAAAAAATCATCTCCTGGCCTATGGTGCACAAGGACTAGAACATTTTTGAAGTTTACTACTAAACAAACTGACTTGCAGTGACTTGTGGTGCTATGCAGTAGTATTTCTGTTGTGATTCAGGATAGCCTTGTAGCTTGATTTAAGAATGAAACAAATTGATGAAGTTATAACACTATGGGTGTGATGAGCTCGTTGATAGCTCACTAAATCATAAAGCTGCAGGCATAATTTTCTAGTAGTCTGAATTAGCAGATCTTCATGGACTCGCTTTAAATGAAGCCCTGCAATGTGTGTGTGTGTGTGCATCTTATGACAGTATATATAATATATATGTGTACTTCAGATAAAGAAAAATGCAAATAATTCTCCATTTTAAACTGCTTTGTTGCTGCTCTTTGTGTTTTGTGTGTTGGGGGTTTTTGTTTGCTTTTTGTTTGGTTGGTTGGTTTTTGGTTTTGTTTTTGTTTTTTTTTTTTTAAGAAACCAGATATATCTGTAATTTCATAGAATCATAGCATGCTAGAAAGGCTTGGGTTGGAAGGGACCTTAAAAATAATCTAGTTCCAAACCCCCTGCCATGGGCATAGACACTTCCCACTATACCAGGTTGCTCAGAGCTCCATCCAACCTGACCTTGAACACTACCAAGAATGGGGCATTCACAGCTTCTCTAAGCAACCCATGCCTATGTCTCACCACTCCCACAGTAAAGACTCTAATCCTACTCACTGTCACTACCTGGTCTTGTGTAAAAAGTCTCTCTCCATCTTTTTTGCAAGCTCCGTTTAGGTACTGGAGGTCCCAATTAGGTCTCCCTGGAGCCTTCTTCAGGCTGAACAATCCAAATTCTCTCAGTCTTTCCTCATAGGAAAGGTGCTCCATCCCTATAATCACCTTGGAGGCCTCCTCTGGATTTGCCCCAACAGGTCTGGGTCCTTCCTGCCCTGGGGACCCTGGAGCTGGATGTAGTGCACAAGATGGTGTCTAGTGAGAAAGGAGTAGAGGTATATTCCATTTTTAGTTGATGGAAAAATATAGGCATACTTTCTTTGTATGGCTTGCTGATTAATCAGAGAAATACATTCTGTTTCCTAATTAAAAACTCAGGAGATTTTTGGTTTTTCTACCCCTATGCCTAGGAGGTAAGTAACAGTATCTCAGTAAACTTGAGCTGTGTTTTGTGGGGTATTAGCTGTGAATCCCCCTTAAAAATGAAACACCACCTGCACTAACTTAAAATAGTTTTGCACTGTTACACAATCAAGCAATAGCTAGTGCACTAAAAAACCCCTGTAAAAACTGTAGCAGTTGTAAAAAAAAAAAAAAGATTATAGTTAACCGGAGACTTATTTCATTTGCAATATCCAGTTCTGAAAGATAATTTGAGACACCTCTTTTTTTCTGAATTATATGGTGGGTTGTAATTTGCTGCTAAAAATTTGCTAGGATAATTCTGACAGGTAGTCAACACAACAATGTGCTTGCAGTATACTAAAATTATAAGTAAGGTAGAGTTTTGATTAATACTACCCTTGGAGGAAAGCTTTTTTCTTTGTTCCTGTCAAGAAGTGGGTTAGAACTTCCGTAATCAGACTGTAGCATTGATTAAGTTGACTGCTCTATCCATTTATAGAGTGAAGGAAAGGATGGGAATAGTAACAGCACAAGCCTCCTAGTGTTGGACCTTTTTACACCTGGTAGTGCTGAATTATTGTCTGTTTACTTCAGGTGTTTCTAGAGGCCCAGCTACTTTGGGTTTTGCAAATTGCCAAGCAGCCTCATGTTACTGCCCTTGGCTGGTACTGCTGGTACTCTGAATACCTGAAACTTAACAAGGCTAGGGCAGGTTCTGAAGTAGATTCCAGTTTATACTTTGAGGCTCCAATTTAGGAACTCTATCAGAGTTCTGGTAAATATAACAATTTTTTTCTCTTGTTGCTATGTCTAATGTTTTCTGGTCCAACAAATTTTATCCATTAGTGTTTCTTAAGAGTATGACCTCTACTATATGGGTCATGGTGGTTGCAGTAAAGCAAACATTCTGTTCAGTCTTCTACCTGCAGACAAGAGCCCCTAAAATCATCATTAAAAAATCAAGGAAGACTGTTGTGTCCTTCGAAGGCATTTACTCACTCTTGGGCTGTGACATGTCAAAAATGAACTGCCTGTGCAAATAGTCTATTTATTACTATACTGGGACCACTCCTCACTCAAAAAATAATGCTACAGTAGTTTCTATGTAAAAATATTTTCCACCTAGAAATTCAATCTTGTAGCCTTAAGCAGAAAGCTAAGGGAAATCAATGTACCATTAGGGCTGTTGTACGAAATCAGGCTGAAATATGATGTTTCTTGAAAATTTCGTATGTTCAAAGACTGAGCCAGTTCCAAATAAAAGATCAAGTGTCAGCTGTACTGAAACTTCAGAAATGTCACTGGTTGATTTACCAGTTTCTCTCCAAGTCTTTGGGTAATTCATTCAGGTAATATTTATATGCAGAATTGCTGCATTTTATTAAAAATTTCTCACGAGATGAAACAAAAATTCTTCAGCTCTGAGATTTATTAAGCTAAGAACAAGCCTGCACTACAAGTCAATTTTTGGCTTTCAAATAAAATTGCTAATTTTCTGCAATAATTCAGGATACATCTACTCACCTTCCCTTTTATATAATATTTGTCTGAACATGAGATATCTAATTATAATTAAATTGTAATATGATTGTTTGCTTTATTTTTCTCTCTCACACTTTATTTTAATGTGATTACTTATATCATATGTAACTTTTGTCCACATTTAGTGCAACGCACAAAGGTATATTTGTGGTAGCTAAACAGCAAAAAAAAAAAATCCATTGGTATGCTCAAAGGGTATCAGTATTTATTGCGATTACAAAGATTAGGTCTGGATCTGAAAATTAAAACATTGCAAATTTTCTCTCCAATAGTCACCTCAAGGTATATAACCCAATGACCCACTGCTACACTCATGTGTCCTCACAAAGAATATTCTTCAGCGCCCTTTGTATTAAGGTTTTTGGGGTTTTTTTTCACAATAATTGGTGGTCATTATTTATATACTCCCTGAGATAATTATTGCTTTGGTCATCTCCTCTGATCCTTCTTCTGCTTTGGGTCAGTTACAGTGGTTGAGGATCAGAGCAACTAAACAGCAAGGAAGAATAGTCAGTCACTGAGTAAAATGCCAGGGCTTGAAGAAAGATAAGATAATTTTCATTAAGATTCAAGTGAAGTAAAATACTTCAACCTGCACATATGTATCTTGAAAGCTGCATCTGCAGATTGTCATTTATTGGTCACCTTTCCTGTGTCATTTTACTGCTTTACTACCAGATTTCTTTTACCATACTCTGAGCAATTTACTCTCCTCAGTAGTTTATTTTAAATTTTTATCCTAATTTATTAACTTTTAAGACACCTTAATGAGCTCTGTATTCTTATGGTCTTGTATATTTCAAATTGGGAAAAGTATTCTCTTTGAAAATATTCAATAAATGTATTTTAGACATGGGATATGGGGATGTTTGAACCTAATTAAGCATCGCTAATATTTTCTCAAAATGGACAGTTTCACTGGCTGACTATTAGACTATGTAAGCTGATATCAATTTCCATTTTATAGCAAACAGAATCAAATTAATTAAATTTGTTCAATTCCTGATCTATGAACATGAAGAAAGAAGCTTCAGTTCAGACAATGCTTATTTTTTTAAGGAAGTGGAGCGGTAGTGGGGTGTGGGTTGTGGCAAGAGAGTAAGAGGAAGATACAAGTTATTTAACATGAGATTTGTATATGTCCCACACACTTGTATGAAAACTCAGCAGAAAGCAAGATGTTTTTATACATTTCTAAACCAAATCAGAACTAAAATAACTTTTTGTAGTAAAATGTTCTGTTGAGGACATGAATAAAACAAACCACGAAACCGTAAAGGCATGACTTTTTTAACTGTAAGAATTTGTTTCCCAAGTTTAACTTATTAATATTAAATTATCTTTTTTAACCTAGTTGTTAGGACTTTCTCTCTGTTATAAGGATTTAATGTCATCAGTTCAAGATTTTTTTTTGTCATTAAATAATAATTTTAAAAATCCCCTATCATTTTGCACTTCCTTCTAGAAATCAGAGTTTTAGAGCTCTTGAGTACTGATGGAGATCATCAGCACATTCTAATTTTGTTGATATTGACGTACAGGAGCATTGGAGGCACTCTAAGGCTTCCTTGCTGAACTGCTTGCTATATCTGGGGCTGGGAGAGACAAATTCTCAGGAAAATCCTCAGCTGCAGTATGGCGAAACACTAAAACTCAACACTCAAACTTGGTAGGAAAAGTCAAGATGTAAGCTAAGAATTCCATATAAATGTGTGGCTAAAATAGCATATAAATGTGTGTTTTAAAACAGAATTTTTCAATGAAAAGAGATATAGCTGGCAATATATTAACACAGGATTCTTTTTTAACTTAGTAGTGTTTCGTAAATCCATAGGAGCAGGAAAGATTTTGAAATTTCAAACTGAAAAGAAATGGGGTTTAGGGAGTTTTAATTTTTATTTTATTTTGTTAATTTTTAGTTTTATGGAAAGTGGAAAAAACAAGATCTTAGATTAACTGTAAATTGACCTTGCTGTGTTATTTGATGTAAACAAAAAAATTGAGTTTTAATTTAGATAATATTGAGGTTTGATGTTGATATTTAAATAGAAATGTAAATTTAAAGCAAAGTTCAAATTCTACTAATTGATCTGGTACTCTCTTTTCCATTAAACAGAATGAATTAAATTTCACTCTTAAAAGTAAATATACTCCCTTACATCCCTTTCAATTTTCAGTTTTCCAAAGCTTTAACTTTGATAAAACCTGAAGGCAGAGATGGGTAAAATATTGCTTTACCTGACAGGGATGGTAGAATTTTTTTGTAAGTTGTGATTTTTATAATTTCCAGAGTCTAGGACTATGTTATTGTAAATAAGGTTTACAGTAGCTTGAGGAAGAAAACACTTTTTCTTCACTATTTTCAACACTCGACAAAAGTTATAAAGCTTAGCTTTTTTTTTTTTTTTGCTTTCAACTATGTGCTACATGAAAAACTTGCATAGCATAGAGAAATAACAGATCTGTATTTTCTTTCCTTAAACTGATGCAGCATTTTGAAATGAAACTAGTAGGAAATGTGCATGATCTCATTATAACTTCGTGATCGTTGCACAAAACAATAAAGCAATGAATATTTTTAATAAGACCAGAAACCTTAATTGCTTTAAGATTTTTTTTTCCGTTGCTATAGTGATTCTGAGAAAACTCTAATGCAACAACTGAAGCAACTTCCTGCCATGGAAGCAATCCAAAAATCAGAACAAAAGGCTCCTACAGGCTGAACGTGACATCCTGGATTGTTATCATTCAGCATATATGTCTTAGTAAATTAGCAACCTTTCCTAGTTCTCGTCCTAGAATGCTGCAGCTTCTTGTCTAGCAGGGAGAGACCAGGTAAGTGTATTGTGGAGGAAAAGCATCTAGATCTTCCATTGAAAATTCCAATTTTGCAACAGATGTAGTGGGCAACTGGTTTTGACATGTTAAAAACGCAATGAGACAATTACTCTGTTCTTCAACAGTTTAATCTTAAAGAAAAATCCAGTGTACCTATCTGAATATCTTCTCATAGTGAACATTACTGACCTTATTTTCATTTCTTCTCTCTTCCGGTCTTTGGAGATATTTGCTTTTGCCTGCTGCTGAGAGAACAGCTGAGATGAGTGGCACAGCAACACAACCTGACAAGGAAAGGGTAAAGGAAAAGCAAGTTGTTGCCACCTGTCCTAGTATCCTTGTCTCCCAAACAGCAGCAGGAAAACTAAGCCAAGCCTTCCAGGTCTTAGCCACATGTTTACCTCATATGTTAGGCCATGTCCTTTTGCTGTTTACAGGGGGAATTTAGACCCATTCCGCTCATCTTTAGAACAGCTGCCTTCAAATCTCACCTGGGCCATTGAGAAATCTCAAGCCAGTTTGGAGGCAATTTAATGAGGATGCAGTAATATAACTGACATCATGGCTAGGCAGTTTCTATGTTACTGGTTCCCTGATAAACTGAGAATTATTTTATTTTTATGAGAGACATACCCGTACTTTGGTAAAAGAACATATTTGCTTTTTGAAGGGTTAGGTGTTGTCTGAGAAATAATTCCAAGAAGTCTACAACTATAGAGAAAACCTGCAGACATAATGTCTAGTCATTTTCTGTGTTAAAAAAAACAGGTTTGAAACTATCAAACTATATTCATATCTTTAATTAAATACCCTCTGTAAAGGGTAAGAGAAATATGGAAAATCATCTGGGTATTAACAGAAGTGTTAGAAAGGTGTTAAATCCATCTTCAGAGAACTTGAAGCTAAACATATCAGTCACAAAATTAAGTGGCATAAGTCTGCCTGAGCTTTTTTGCCCCTGTACCTACAAGTACCAAGATGTTTGACACAGGCATAAATATTCCTCTTGGCTGCCTTGATGCAGAACTCTGGCCCTGTGGGCAGCAATGCTTAGAAAGATGCTTGTCTCAACTGCAGGAGGAAGAGGGCAAAATGTGAAAGCATTCTTGCACCCTGGCAAAAGAGAGTGGGAACAAAATGCAGAAAGTATGTTCAAAATTAGATTAACTTTCACATTATTCTTACTAGAAAAAACAGTAGTGGCACTGCAGGGAAAATAATAGGATATTTTGTGGTTTTACAGAAAAGATTTAGACAATCCTTGAGTTCAGCACAGCCTGGGAACTTTTTTAGCCTATGCAAGATTTCAGTGGGCCTCTCAGCCTAAAGAAATCACTTTATACCACAGAAAATGAAAGGTGTTGATGAGCTACGGCAAGCAATTTAATTAGAGCAGTATTTTCCAAAACACTGTTCTTAGATCTGTAGTGACTGTTTCATGACAAAGGTATTTCAACAAAACAATATCTTTCTAATCTCAGAAGACCCATTTTTGTTTGGTAGTTCTTTATTCTGCACCTGGTTATTGGCAAATGTTTGACATTTTCATTGTTAAATTGAAGGAATGCTTCATAAATTTTTTTTTCAGAAAGAGAAATTGTATGTTTTACATCAATATTTTCCTACCTTGCTTAGTCCAAGACATAGAGAATTGAACAATTGCTTTAAAATGAGAAGTAAACAACCACAAAGGTTTCCATATAAAGAGTGTCAAAATACTGGCATATGAGAACCTGAACTCTCTACTTTCATGTTAGTACTTAAAAATACTTATTTTAAATCTATGGAGCTATAACAACTTCTGCATATTCTTCCTACAAAGCAACAAGTGAGGTTTTTTCTTTCCAGATCTTTGATTCAATATTAAAATCTTAATGTGGGAAATAGTCTTCATTCTGGAGACCCCATACATATGGTTTTGTAAATGCCCTTTCAATCTAGACCATGTTATTTTAACTTTGAAGTTGCAGCAAGTGCTTGCATAGGTATTTCTCTGTAGTGCAAACAGAATTCTGAGAGGAAAAGGTTTCTTTTAGACTGTAACCTGATTCAGCATTGCTTTGTTCACCTATAAAATCCATGTGGCTTGTGGGGAGTGGGGCATTGTTGCCCCAGAGACTACACATATCTGTGTAAAGAAGTGGCCAGACTTGTTTCTTGTAACCTGGGTTGCTGTAAAAGATAAGAACTGTCTTGGCTACCTCCATTTTTGAGTGGAGGGTGTTGAGATACACTGTGGGTGTGTTTGTGAACACTCGCCTAAACTGAATGTATTTTAGCCCACACTGAAATGAAAGTGCACTTTGATGATTGATATTCGTAGTCAGTAAGAGCTCTGAGCAGGTACAAATGCACTTTTACATTAATGCACTTCATTAATTAACAATTTGAATGGTAGGAAGGCTTGCCAGGGAACAACTGATCCACTTCCCTGAACCATGATTCTGGCTGCTACATCCTGTTCTGCTGACAAACAAGTGTCGCTGCTGGCCACTGCCGGTTCTCAAGCTGCCCGGTGGCTTGAGTGTGACCCTTTTGTGCTCGGCTCTCTGCTGGACCTCTGCAGCTCTCACGCTGAGCAGCTTCTGGTCCCCTGGCAACAGCATGAGCAGGCACAGCTCATCCAGGGGAGCTGGCAGCAGCAGGTGGAAGCAAAGTTGCAAACACACAGCGAAGGAGCAGGGAAGGACTCTTTGTGAGGTAGTTCCAGTCTTTATTCCCTGCCCCGGGGGGCAGGAGAATATAGCAGCTGAATGGACACACTACAAAGAGCAAAGAAATGGGGACATGCAGAGGTTTAAAAGGGCCAAAAAAAGGGGGTGGCTCAAAGGGAGGAACAAAAGATAAACCAATTGGGGAACATTACATAATGGGAGACATCCAATGGGAGAAAGCAAGGGGAGGAATACATTAACTGAACCAATGAACAAACCCTGGTAACAGAACTTTCTAGTAGAACATGAATATTGAAATAACTGTGAGGGGACGGGGGAGGAGATGGAAACTTGATGGACATCTGTGAGTGGCGTGAAACTACCCATGCCTGTCTCCCCCATCCCCCTCAGACTTGCTGTCATGAGGGGAATAGTTTGCCCATTTAACATCCACATGGAAAAGGCAGGCAGGGCTGATGGTCCACTGTCCACCGGAGTCCCAGCCACTGGCTGGGCCACCGCCACAAACAAGAACCATATGCTTTGCTGATTTTTAGATCACAGTCTTGAGAATAAATTAAGAGTTAATCAGAGTAAGTGTAAACTACTTTAGAAGAGTGTTTGTTAAAGTACTGAAAACTTGCAATTACAAAATTCTTTTGGAGACATCAGACACCTTTGAGAGTATCCTGTAGTTTGGTCTGCCTTTTTTCCTGCTACTTTTTGTACTTCTCATATGTATGGTGATAGAACCAAGGAGATGAATTTTCTGTATTATGAGGATAGATACTGGGTTTCTCTGCTTGACTTTAAGAACCAGAAGAGCCATTTCAGCCTCTCCTGAGTGTTGTTAAAACCTCATGTAAAACAGAGAGGGTGATCATGGAGCCACATACGCTTTGTTGCCTTAATAAGAAGTGTGATGCTCTTTCCATGATGAAAAATTGGTGGGACCGGAAGTAGACATTCTTATTTGCTTGTTTTTAACTGGGACCCCTGTGTGATCTGTTCCAGTCTTTAACTTGGGAAATAACTGCTGTGAGAATGAAGGAATGGATTTGTACCTCTGTCTCCCACATTAAAGGCTGTTGTCTGCAGCCAGAACACCCTGAAATGGATAGCAGAGTTTGCTGTGTTAAATATGCATAAAATATCAGGAGTTGCTAGTGGTCACTGTGTTGAGGAGTACATTTAGTACTGATGTATGGAGTACAGCTCTGTGTGCAGCTGCAGGTTGGGCTCTGGGTGTGGGAGCCCAAGCCCCAGGCAAGAGGCCATGACTGTGGAGGCCGGGGGGCCTACACCCCCAAGGACCATAAGGGTCCATTGGTGGGAAGACCCCTCATTTGATAATTGCTCCGACAGTTAGGGCGAGCAAAAGGCCTTCCCCCAGGATTCCTCATTACAGTTATTCAAATATTACCCCAGTTTCTCCCTCTGGTTGGCATGTTGCCTCCCCTCCTCTTTGTGCCCTACATGTCTTGGTTCCAGAGAGTTCTCCCTTCCCTGTTTTCCCATTGGCCCCTGCTCCTTTGCCACTCACTCAGGTTCTCCCTATTGGCCCTCAGACCCTAACCCCACCTATGTTCCGCCCCTATGCCCTTAAACCATTGGCCCTGATCCTCTGCCTGCCCCCTATTTGCCCCATACAAAACCCTCAGGCACTCCTTTGTTCTTGTCTTTGTCCCTGGATTGTTTTGTGGCTGCCACCCTCCCTGGTCCTGGTTCCTAGACCCTCCTCAATAAACCCCTCCTGCGGAACCCACACAAAGACCCTTCTCGTCTTTCACTGTTGCAGCTATCCAATGAGTGTGTGTGTGTTAGTTTGTGAGCTGCAACAGCGCACTGAGAGTGATTTCCCTGGAGATGCTTTTGGGAAGGTCATAGCACCTTACCACGCCACTGCCGCTGGGACACATGACCTGCCCAGGGACCTGTGGCCCAGCCAGGTGAGTGAACACTCAGAGACACTTCAGGAGCTGATGACTCCAGACTTTCCATGCTTTTATACCCTTAGTGAGGGTATAAAAGCCCAGGGGTTCCTTTGTTCAGGGTCCCTCCTTGGAGGCACACAGCTCAAGCTATTATTTTGTTATTGCTCCAAGATTTAATTATTTTAAGGATCTGGACATCAGAGACTCTGCTAAGGGAAACCTGGGGTTGACCCCATAAGGAACCCACAGTCTGACTGTGAGTATGGGGGGTGTAGCTGCAAAGAGGCATCGTTCCCAACTTAGGTGACGCCAGAGTGGCTCCTGGGTGGTCGGACAGGGAAGTCTCCTTAACAACTGTCCTCCTTTGACCATCCAGCTGTTGACTGAAATTATCTTGTAGCTTTAGAAGTTTTAGTGGGTTCTGCAATACTTTATCTATCATCAGTCACTTTTGCCACATACATGGGCAAGAACTGCTGATGAGTGGAATGGGGTGGAGCAAGTGGATATTTCAGTGAGAAAGATCTGGAGGTACTGAACTAAGAATAAGGTAGTAACAGGTTACTTTGCAGGGTCTTTCCTTTACATTTCATTCCTTGATGTTCAGCGGCCTTTCTAAAGCTGATAAGATCTGCAAGGGGCTGCAAGTCCTGATTAACTCCAGTTAAATTTTGAGGAACAAACAGTGCAGAAGTTATTTGCACGTTTTGTGTGCTGGTGAAGTGCGTAGAATTTGTCAGCAGGTTAGACTGCTTTGAATATTCTCAGTTCAAGCCACTTTGATTGGATAACAGTCTGGAGTTTAATTCATTTTGTCAGCATTTTGATGTCTATTTGGATATTTACACCATTACCGCATGCCTAATGTCATGTAACAGCCATAAGAGTGTAAGCAAAAACTGTGCTTTCTGTGTTGCCCTGCTTTTTGTAGTTTGCCCTGCTTATATCTGTTTTGACAGGGCTTTCTGCCAAGCTCTAAGTGGCTGGAATATTCATTGAACCTAAAATTGCTGTCAATGTTTGTTTAAATATGCAAGGATTTGTTGTAAACACCTGTGATGATTGGTTAACTGTAGCACTTCATGCAGGATCTGCTGAGATGAAGGACACAGCTTACACTGGAAAGAACTATTTTTAAAAAATAGTTAACAACAACAAAAGAACAAATCTGTGTAACTTCCTTTATTTTCTAATGTCTTTCCCCTGTAATTACTTCTGTAGAAATTACTAATGTCTTTTTCATTTTTCATTTCATTCTCTGTTTTCAACATCTAGGATGAAATTTTGATAATTTTTTCATGCTTTTTTTTTTGTTTGTTTGTTTGATTCCCCCCCCCCAAGTACTGTGTGAGTCAGATCTGTTAGTGCAAGGTGTGGATTTCTGGCAGTATCTTAAGTAAATACATCATGGAATCATCTATTTGTTGTTCAACTGGTAGCACTCATGTTTTCCACAACCCAAGAAGTAAATGAGCACCTTTAAAGAATTTTGGTGAAAACTCCACATGTGAGACAGAGTAGATACTGGTTTTAATGGCTATTTTTTTGTTTTAGCTGATTCTCAGGATTCTTGTCATAGTATACTTACTTATGTTTCAGAAATATTGCCTTAAAACCAGATAAAAGCAGAACAGCTTGTAAAAAAACAAAGAAGCACTGAAGTGTAGATTTTATCATTCCAGAAGGCATTTAAACTACAGCCACCCAACAAACAGCTGAATTAAGGTGTATTCAGCAGTTTGAAGCTCTATCATATGGATGTCAAAACATCTTTGTGTGGCAGCTGTTTGAGGTTATTTCTTCTTTATAGGGAAAGGTACCTGGTAGGTGCAGTACCGTACAATATAATTGACAAAACCCTTAAAGAAGACAGACTTAAATCTGAAAATGAAGATGTGTTATTTTCAATTGTGACATTTCTTGATACTTGTTTAAATAGAGACTCATCCAGTTGTTTGTTATGAGTAGTTCTCATAGCTTTCAGATGCAGTCCGTAATGCAAAGCAGTAATGAGGAGCCTTGACATTTTTCTTAAACATAGCCTTTGCCCTGTACCCTCTGGGAACATACGTAGTTTCAGTGTGCATAGAAGGAAGAATTATTTGTCAAGAGCATGAAGTAAAATTTGCGAGCCAACGAAATTTTTCACAAGTTTTTCAAGGGAGAACTGAAATATTTGCTTGCAGTTTTGTTGGATTTTTTAACGAACTGTTTATTGGTGCTTTGTATTGTGAACTATTTAGGTTGCGGTATATTTCTACATAGCTGCCCTTCTTTACTGGTTCAGTAGAAATGCTAATTTTCTCTTGTGTACACACATACTGTCTCTCACAAAATGCTGCTCGGGGTGTTATACTTCCAAGAGACCAGTTTGACAAGTGTTTTCAACTGAATGGTTGGGGTTTTTTACTGAGCAGTGTCTGAAAGTGGATTGCTGTGGAATGTACGCAAAGATAATGAAAATTTCTCTCTAATAATTAATAAAAAAAGTCCAGCTGTCTGTCCCTGCTTTTTGTGTTCCTGATACAAAAAAATGAAGAATTTTTTTAAAGGCCTTGTAAAAGCACTAGCCTCTCTTCTGCACCAGCCCCTGATGGCTTACCCTTCTCTTACTCAATTGTTTGGGTTATGTTTACTTGTCATTATTGACCTCTTTGTTAACATAGCTACTGTTGACATCACTCCCTATCCAAGAGAGATAAGGCCTTGTGTTCTGTTGCATCGTTACAGGGCAGCTCTCCAAGTGCAAATTGTTCATCTATATTTGAAGTATTTCTCTTTAGAGCTTTGTAATGAGACTTGTTTACATGGGAGAGGGGAGGAGAAAAATCCCTCTAAATGAATGCAGTAGTCTCAGTATAAAATCCCACAATAATTCAGTGAAATAGCAAAGAGAATGTGTTTTCCAGCTGCTGTTTGTAGATCCCTGTTGCTAGGGTCCTTGATATCAGAGTATAACCCTGTCCCCTGGTTACGGTCTGCCTATCTTTGCTTTTCTTGACAACGTGGTTAAAGACTATACCCTCATTACTTATCTGATTAGAACCAGCTCAGAAAATTAATGCTAAGAGAAAAAAATCTTATGCAGCTCATGTAATCATCAGGATGTTAGATTTCATTAATGAACTCCTAAACCCGTGAGTGACTCATTGGAGAGGTGGCCATGAAAACCTGCCTTGCTTGCATTCATTTTATTGACTTTAATTAGGGGAAACATGTCCTTCAGTGTGATAACTTGCTGCTGTAAGAACAATGTCTCTGTAGAACAGGGAAGCTTTTGCTCTTTAGAACAAGGCTGGCTGTTTGCTTCTTGCATTAAAAGCATGAGCCATTTAACCATGTAGTCACTGGACAACTGGATCATACATCTCATCGCCCTTATCCGTGCTAGTAGGTTGTAGAAGACTTCTCCTTCTCAGTTCACTCAAACATTTCTTTGGTACTGATTAGCCAGTGTCAAAATGTGTCGTAGGAACTGCAGAAAGCAAGCAAGCGTTTTTGTGGTTTTTTTTTGGAAAATCCCTATGCTCTGTGCTCAAAACAAATAACAAAAAGGAAGAAAGCAACATATTAACACCTGTGTCTGGAGGAAAACAGAGCAGAGGTCGGAGAAAATGTCACAAGTTTATTCACAAGTTACCGAAATACTTCTTTGGGCTTCTGTTTTTCTCTAGTTGGTAATTATGTCCCATGTCTTCAATGGTAAACTTTGTTTACCATTCATGAGCTGAATCAATCCTCCCCTGACCTCATTAGTCCAGCTGTGGGCTGTATTCTAAGCTATGTGGGTCCTTAGTTGGATCTGACATGCTGTTCTTTCTTTTTCTATCAGCAGTCAGGACCAGAACAGCTCACAGGGCTTTAAACTCCCAAAGAAATCCAACTGCTGTTAGTCTGGGCTGTAAATCCCCTGGCTTGTTATAATCCCTTAGTGTAGTGATACACACAGTACTTGAAACTTTGAGGTGCCAAGACTGTGGCTGTAATAAAGCTGAGAAATACATGTGCAATCAGCCTTTTTAAGATGGGATATTTTGATTAAAAATGTTTTAGTGAGTTTCTCAATTTTTCATTGCATTGATGCCTTGCCATAAAGAATTTTTATCAATAAATTAACCTTCTTTGAAAGATACTGTCTTAAAAGGAGATTCTGAACAACATCTTCCAGTTACCTTGCCATGGTTCCTCTGTTCTGGGAGCATATTGGCCCCAAATTCATGGTTTGTGATAAAGCAATTTCAGGGTTATTCTTGTGTTTTTACATGAGTAGTAAGTGTTCTAGAAATGGCCGTTAAGAATTATTTGTTTGTTGTGCCTATTTGGCTGTGCTTTCTCTTTTTTTACTAATGTCCAAGCATGGTGGCTGGAATGAAAAACTAAGACGCAGCTGGTCATCTGCTAGTCACCTCCGAGAAGTGACTTTCTTCACTTGAGTTAAGGTAGTTACTGGGCTCCATATGATCAGTGTAAAGGACAGATAGTATCAGACTGTTAATAAAGTTTGTAGTTGTGCATCTGACATATTGAGCATATTTCGGTTAGAGGGCACCATTGATCCTTTTGATTTTCCATTTGTTTGGGCAACTAAAACCTATTTGAAGGGGTGAATAACAGGCTACAGTCATAATGTGACCTATATATGAATGACCAAACAGCATGGTCCCAATTGCAGTGAGGACTTGAAAGAAAAACACTTTGATGGATAAGTACAAGATCCAACTTCTACTACTATCACTAACTTATCAATCTCTTGGTTTAGGTAAACATAAAATGCCTGTAAGTGAGCTTTAAAGATTCTTAGCTGAATGTGAATTATAACCATGTTGGAATATGAAGCTAAATTTAAAATTTAAATGACCAGTTCTGAGGAGGCAGAATATTAATCCAGGAGGATCATTCTCTGGTTTGACAGGAATTACTTGAAGAGTATCAAGGAACACCAAACTGAGTATTCCACCGGAAGTATATTCTAACCACTCTTAATATTCCAGTATTCATGGGCTCTTTAGAAATATTCCTCTGAAAAAGCAGTGTTGAAAGAACCACCATCAAAAACTAAGCAGTTCTGCAAGAAGGCTACTGAAGTTTTAAGTTCCTATAATTTCCTTAAAATCCTTAGCTTTAAAATGGTCCAGTTGCTTGCAGCCAGTCCTGTGTCAAATCCTATGGTAACAGAGGGGTTAAATTACCAAACTCAATTCCAAAAGAGTTCCTGTCTGTACAGATGTGGCTAAAAATAGCTGACATTACCAGTTCTTAGTCTTATCAGGAGCTGTTTGTCAAACTAAACCCTAGATATGAGAGAATTCATAGATATTCCTGTATGCTCATGGTGCCAACATGACAGTTCTGTAAAATTCCCTGGTTTGTCAGTTGGATTTTCTCTTCCCATGCCTGTACCATAATTTTCTTCCTTGTTAACTGCTGCTTGTAATATTCTGTTTTCAAAAAGTCATAAATATATTGGATCTCTGGATGATTCAGTATATTTATTACCTTGGTCAGATCCAGCTTTGCCTAGCTGAGTCTTGAAAACTTTCAGGGCTAGAGACACCAAATATATCTAGCAGTCTGGCTACACAACCCCTCTTACGGCAAGCTTGTTCTGATGTTTTTCCTGACTTCCAGCATGAAAATGATAAAGCAGAACCTGTGTACTTCATATTGGAACAAGTTCACAGCTCTAAAAAAGCAAGATATCTTTCTTTAAATGATGTCTAAAACTTTAGCTATCTATATTTTAAATGGGAAGAAGTGAGTCTTATTTCACACCAACATTTATCCAACTAAACAAGGTGAGAACTTGTACCGGGTTGAAAAGTGAGCATATCACATTATTTTTGCTAATTTCTTGTGGTGAAGATCCAGCAATCCTGAAAATGGTAATTTATTTTCTTTTCTCCTACCCTCGACACCTGCTGCCTTTTTTTCCCCAGGATTTTCCAGACACATTCATGGGCATCCCTCTAGGACTGGTTGAAAAGATTATGCAGACTTCTGTAAGAACATTATTATAATAATGTCCACTGATAAAGGATTGTTCTGTAAAGAATTGTATAAACCATGCACAAGAATCTGAAGGCCTTAAGTGGGTTTAACTGAAGAGATATTGTTGTGCTAAAGCACACTCTATTTTTTTCAATGTGAGATACTTCACTTCCCAACTCCATTTTTTACTTAAAATTCTTGCTCACACTACCTTTGACAGAAGTGTCATGATTTGTGCCATGCTGCATGTTCTTTGTTCTTAGAAATGACAGAAAAACTTTATTGAGCTCTGTCAACCCCCTTCAATATGTGAGAGAAAAGTGTTGCCTTCTATTTGTAGTCAGTGTTGTCTTTGTGGGTTTAGTGGGTGTTTTTTCATGAGTTCTGTGGGGAAATAATAAGCATGGGTTTGTATGTTTATTTTATTACTGAACATTAGTATGCTGAGGGCATGATGAAGCAGATGTTATTCTCTGCTTTGTTGCCTTTGGGAAGGACTCAGACTGTCACAGACTGGCAGCCAAACAGTTTGTTGGAACACCAGCTTTAGAGTATGACATAATGTGCTTTCAAATCACTTCTGAGTTGGGTCAAAGGAAAAAAAAACCAAAGGATTGACCAGAAAGAGAGGATTTGCCTGCTGTCAGGTCGCTGAGGGACTCTGGCTTAGAAGTAAGTGGGACTGTGGCTTTTTCTTTCCAGTAGTACAAAAACAAGTAGGGAATTCCAATTTAAAGTGCACTTTGGCACTGGTTCTAGAACAGGCTCCATAACCCTGTCTGTTCTCACCTAAAATTTCATTTTACTTTATTTGCAAGCTTAGTCTTGTGAATAATTTTAGTGTGGAAGAGCAACTGAGAAACTCTACTAGAAACTACTTAATTCATCTGCAAATAATGCAGCAACTGTTAACACAATGTCTGTAAACTAATTTCTTGTGACTTTAAAAGTGAAACAGTTGTGGAAATCAATTCCTATGAGAAATGCCCAAGTGGTGCTTTGCATTTTGCAGATTCTTCTGTAAAACAGCTTTCAACTTTATCACTAAGAATTAACTAGCATCATTTTTGTTAGCAGAATTGTGAAATATGTGAAATAATTAGCTAAATATACTAAGAGTTGGACTCCATGATCCTTGTGTGTCCCTTTCAACTCAACATATTCTCTGATATAGTCTCCTAGGAGAAAGTCCTAGAAAATCTCCTAGGAGAAAGTCCTAGAAAATCTCCTAGCACAGATTTTTCTAATGGCAAATAATATGGCACTGAGAGGCAGTGTTTTCAAGAACAGAGCTTTTAGCCATTCTATGTTCTCACATGATGCTAAAAAGGTCTTGTAAAAGTGCTAATTTCCGTGGCATTTTTCATTCTCTTTTCAGGCCAGGATTTCTAGTACTCCATTGCCTTGGTGTGCAGATTGCAGCTTTGCTTTCCCTCTAAAGTTCAATTCAGAGCTCTGATACTCCTTCATACCCTAATGTATTCCCATTTAATCGAAAGGAGGGAACTGCTGGGAGGTGATGGGAAAGTTGACTAGTACACCAGGAATGAAATTCAGTAGTAAATTAAATGAGAGAATGAATTAGGTCGTATATACCAGGCAAACTTTGGCGTCTTGTAAATGCAGCTTTCCTTTTTTGCTATCAAGGGTTTTTTTATGTATTTAAAAGAGAATTAAATTTGAAATGGCTGGAGATATTTATGTTTCTTGTTCAAGCAGATCTGTGAAGGCACTGTGGGTGGTATCATGCAATAATTTCCCAGGATTTCCAATCTATTCCTGTCCACTAGAATTGCCATACATAATCCTGGCCAGCAGAGAATGGTACAGCCATTATTGATGTATTTTGGTCCATGACTTGAAACTGGTGTGTTTTGGTTTTTTGTTTGTTTTTTTTTAATTGTGGCACTTTCTCATATATAGCACAGTTAGACCTGTTCTCCTTTCCTCTCTCCATGGCTGGCAATATGTGCTAGTTTTTTATTATATCCCGTTGTGTCTAAATTGGCAAATTTCAGTGGAGGACCAATTAATGTGGCAAATAATGTCAGAACACTCTGTGTGAGACCATACAGAAAGGGATGGTGATTTTTATTTTAAAGCTCATCTTATCTCACTCACTTATATTTCACTCATTCTGTCAGAAGCACCATGGTGTGTATATTCAAGTGGTATGGCCAGGATTACTTCTGGCAACAAGTCCTGGTTTCCCCTGGAATATAGTTAATTCTTTTCCTAGTAGCTGGTACAGTGCTGTGTTTTGAATTCAGTATGAGACTGATGTTGACAACACACTGATGGCTCAGTTGTTGCTCAGCAGCGCTTACCCTGAGCCAGGGGCTTTTCAGGGTCCTGTGCTCTGCCAGTGAGAAGCTGCACAAGGACCTGGGAGGGAGCATGGCCAGGACAGATGACCCAAACTGGCCAAAGGGATATTCCAGACCACAGAACATCATGTGCAGTATATAAACTGGGGGGAGTTGGCTGGGAGGGGCTGATCACTGCTGGGAGATGGGCTGGGCATCAGCCAGTGGGTGGAGAGCAATGGTACTGTGCATCACTTGTTTCTCTTAGATTTTCTTCTCTCTATTTGTTATCTCTCTTTTCATTATTATTATTAATTAATATTATGCTTAAATTTATTTCATTTTTAAGCTGTTCGTATCTCAGTCCATGGGTTTTACCTTTTTTTGATTCTTATCCCCATCATGGTATGGGGGTAAGGTAGGGGAAGTGAGTGAGTGGCTGCTTGGTGCTCAGTTGCCAGCTGGGATTAAACCACGACATAGCAGAACAAGAGGCATTGCTTACTAAGTCCTCAGCGCATGTCCTGGATTATTCATGATCAGTAACTACATCCTGGTTCTCCTGAACATACTTTTTGTACCGTTCTAAGTTCACAGTGATTGTTACCTTTTGTTGTTTCATCATGTCCTACCTCTGAGTGTTATTAGACAACATCACTATTTCATTAATTATCCTTTTGCCTCCTTTCCTGAAAATAGTCTGTCCTTTGTTTGCCTAATTAGATATCTCAAAGCTGCATGTTTATGTGCTGAGACTGTGACAACCTGCTGTTCTGCACCAAGATTTGGAGTGTGGGTGAGGTGAAAAGAAGGTGCAAGGCACTTTCTGCAGCTCAGTAAGAAAGACCTGACAACAAATGGCTTAATAAAATAGCTGCTTTAAGAAGACAGAATAAATGAGACAAACTAAAAAGAGGAATATAGGCAGGGAGTAAACTTTTTGTCCCTTCAGATGCTGAGAAGCGCACATGCATGCATCATCAGGTGGGCACTGGGCGGACTTCGGCATGGTACGCTATGCAGAAACCATCTGCGGAGAGTTCTTCCTCTTTGGTTCTTCAAGATACTAAATAATGTTCTTACAAGTAAGCAACTCTACACCTGAAGGTTGTTGAGGTGAGAACTTCTGTCTGCTCTGTTGGTCATGGGCAAGGATGTGCAGGGGGAGCAGGAGCTGCCTGCGGGCTCCTCGACTGCAGCCAGCTGCTGAGGTGACCCTGCAGACACGGGAGACGCACAGCACAGCCTGAGGGCTACACTGGGTGCACAGTACAGCATAGCACAGCACAGTGTGAGGGCCATGCTGGGTGTGCAGCACAGCACAGTGCAGATCTGTGCCTGCTCACGCAAGCTGCAATGTGGATCACCAGCTCCTCTACCTAAAGCAAGTGGTTTCCCCGTCAGGATAAACACACCCACTAGGTGTTACCAGCACTTGCTTGTTTTTCCCCCTCTATGTTCACTCATGTATTTGCATTCATACTTGATTCGTACTAGTCCCGATATTCCTGCTTCTCTGTATGCTGCTCCAGGAAGTATAGTGGAAAATTCTGTCTCTTTCACTCAGTGCTTTTTCCCCCTTTGACTCAAAAAGGGTAAGAGATCATGAGTTTAGCCTCTGAAATGTTTTACTTGAAAAAATACCTATTTGTGAAACTAGTTCTACTTTAAATTCAAACTCACTAGAATCCAAAATACAGAGCTGCATCAATCAGTATACTGATCTTTCCTTCTTGCCATCAGAGGAAGAAGCACAAGACTGGATTATCAGACTGGTAGCCGTGAAACAGAGTGCTCTGATTTATTTTACAAAATACTATTCTGGACATGAACTGACAGAGGTGTTCTGAGACAGTCATTATGTAACCTGAGACCTTTTTATTTGCTTCTTGCTGTAGTTCAATATCTGAAGAAAGGCAGGGCAAAATTTAGTGGCCTTATTGCTGACTTATTTTGTTGGGAAAAAAACCCCATGTTACAGACTATAAAACTTTGCCAAATAATTTTCACAGAGATTTCTCTCTATCATGCATGATGCTTTTTTTTTAACCCTTATATTTAATTTTGGTTTTTTGCTTAGCACTTTTCTGTTTTATCCAATTGGTAGACCAATAGTACTTTTAAAAAATATTTTCCATTTTTACTTAATAAACCAAATTAATATGATTTTAAGCCAATTATTTATGAATCATTGCCTTACAGGGGAATGTAACAATTCACAGAACCAGAGCTTTGGAAACTAACTACAGAGGCCAGTTGAGATGGTACCTGCTAAATCACAGTGTTGAGTACATTGCAGTCAACTGCCTTAGGGACTTTGATGTCCTTAGAAAGCTGAAGAAGTTGGCCCTTTGATTTCACATCTCTCTGCCTTATGAGACAAATTAGTTCTTCTGGATCATATTAGAAGTTCTTCTGCTGTTACAAAAGACTGTTAGGAGCATATTAAACAAATTTCCCATGTTGAAAGGTTTTTCGTTTGATCATTTAGTACTAATGGGTGGGGTTTTGTTGATGTTTGTGGGTTTTTTTCCCCTTGTGGCACATCAAGTATTTTCCTTCTGTATCTCTGTGATGCAATCAGAGAACTAGCTACTGTTCTTCTCCTAAATAGGATATACATCCAATATAAAAGTACAAAGCTGACAAGATATGTCATGTTTGCTCTGAGTAACTCAGCTGACATAATTTAAATGCTCATGGTTGAATGATCACTAAAATGTGATCTGAGACTATTCTAGGAGAAGCCTGATCCCCAGTGTAGCTTCGGTTTTGTTTGTATTTTATGTGTATGTGCACATGGAACAGCCATGAAAGTCATGTCAGACAAAAAACAAAGTAGCCTTCTCCCCCACCTCCCCTCCCCTAAAAGAGCAAGGACATACTATACCTCAAGATTTGAGGCTTTGAATGTTCTCTAGCAATTCATGTCTGATTTAACCCCATTTTAATGCCTGAGTTCTTTTCCTCCTCATGCTTACTTGCTCTTGTTCACCACAAGAGTTTTGCATTCCTAGAGTAGAAGTAGCAGAGCATGTTTTCCTATGTCAGGTATTCCCATTAGCCTGACACAAAATAATCCACCTGTAGCAGTACTTTGACACATCAGAGTATAAAATTCTCTTTTTGACATGTGGAGAAATACTCTACTCAGATATCCTGTTACAGGGGTGCTAAAAGTGGAAGAAGTCTAATCTAAACACCTGAATACAAGGATAACTTGACGAGCTTCAGCAAAATTTGACAGAGCATGCACCTGTGCCTTTTAGTGTAGAAAGAACAGTCTCAAACTCCATTGATTAATAGAAAACATTTTTGTATTAATTGTAGTTATTGACTAGAAAATACACTGGTTTTACTTTAGTTGACTGTTTGCTTCATATTTTGTAGTTGCTTGGCTTTTATTTGCAACAGATGAAGATCTATATTAAGAGTGGGACTCAGCTATTCAAATGCTTCTGAGGAGTAAGCACTAAGTGGCCAAATACAACATTAGACCTAAGTCAAAAACAGAGCTGAATTTGAGAACATTTTTTGTATTTGACCCTTTGCTTTATGTTGAACCACATGCTTTGTAAGCAGTACTGAACAGATTATGTTTTGATGTGGTTTGGTTTGTTTATTTGGGTTTTAATATGAGTTTTCTATGGTTTTATTTAGTAATTGAGAAAGTAAGGGAATTGCAAAGGAAATTCTGCCTCCTTTTATGTTAATGATAAAGGTCTTAAATTTAGTGGGGCTAGAACTTCACGTGTGGATTTTAGATTGAACTACAGTAAATCCATGTATGGTGCCAGTATATATTCACACTGATCAGATGAGCTCTGAGAAAGATCTGTTTGTTTTAACACTTCTAGAAAAAATAAAGTATTACAACTAAATGTATTGGATAGGCTCATTTTATTGTCTCTAGACAAGAAATAAGATGACATGTGGTAGCTGCTTGGATAACAATCACTTAGTTTTAACACAATCTACATCTCTTATCAATTCATTTCCTAATCAATGAACACTTGTTATCAGTTGTCTGTTAAAAGATGTCACAGTAAAAGAATTCTTACTTTCACACAAAGAAAATAGTTGTGGAATTTACTGCCAGGGCAGTCAGCAACATTTGAGGTGAACAAAAAGGTGACTTTGAGCAATGCTTCAATGTTATTTGCTGACACAAAGTAATTAAAGCTAAACTGAACAAAAAAATACCCAGGGTCTCAGATTCCAGCAGCTAATTGCTCCGAGTACCTCTTTAGAGAGGTTCTATTCTGTGGTCAGTCTTGCTAAAGTTTTCCTCTTTCATTTTGATTTTCCCAGTTCTCACTGGACCATTTGAGAATGTAGGTCACCTGAGGCAGAGAAGTGCTGAAAAAGCCTTGCACTAAGGAAACAGCGTGGCATGGCCATTTCCATATAAATTTCATCAAGCTTTTTTACTGTCTTAACTGCAATGCTGAATCCTAAGTGTTAGACTTCACTGATGCTTACCCTCTCTGCAGTTCTGAGGTCCACCTCCTGGCCATTTCCCGTCCTGTCAAAAAGACAAGTGTGATTTATACCTCCTCCTAAGAGTATTTTAGGGCTCTGCAAAAGTGCTGAGCTAATAAAGGTGGAGTGAAATTGAGACTATACATGATAAATTGGATAAACTACTAAAAAGGGGCAACAAAATGTTTTTCAATGACTAACTGAGGAAGAAAGAAATCAGAGAATAAAATAAGGCTGCAGCAACTACTTTAGTCTTTGTCCATTGTATGAAATTATATGGAATATAGATATTTAGAAATGGCTCAATGGTATGGGCTTTTGAATGTGTTGCCTTTAACTACAAAGTCAGTGACTTTAACTACAGAGTCACTTCACATAGAGCTAAGATAGTCAGTGGACAAAGGACCTGTCTCTTGTCGTAACCTTCACATCTCTGAATGCTTCCCTGATAGACTTTTTTTCCTTTTAAGTAATGACTTTGTGCTACAATATTTCTATGTTTCTCAGATTCCTTGCTGCAAAATGGACTATTCCCAATTTATGTGTGCAAAACAGGTGCAGAGGGAAACTGAGAAGGTTGATAGCTTCTCCATGGAAAGCCTGTATAAAATATACTACTGAAATTCATGTTTCTTAAGTCTTGATCCAAAGCATTGGATGTGCTGCAAACTTTATCCTTTTCTACAGCTGTGCTGCACTGTCCTACTTTTTGTTAGTTTTCACTACTTGGAAGAGCATTGGGGAAGAGAATGTAATAGAAGTTGGAACAGCATTCCATCTGAGAGAAAGATCATGTGATGAGTTACTCCCAAAAAGGGTTTGTGAGCAACAGAGAAGAGTGAGTGAGAAACGGTGTTTTCAACTTTACAGCTTCTGAGGCTCTGATTGAAGCTTAAATTTTCACTACAATTTTTGATGGAAGATTTGGTAATGAAAATTTTATCATAGTCATTTGCAGGACTGTACTCTGTACTGTTAGAGTGATCAAGTTATTTCATTAATACACATGCACATCTCCTGCAGTCTGGCTTCTGTATCTGCATGATTTAATCAATAATTTATATTTCAGTAAAATTGATGAGCAGTTCTGATTCCTTAAATATAATCAGATTAGCTTCTATACAAAGTTACAGGATTGCATATTGCAAAATACAGAATGTCTTAAGTCAAACTTTCTGTGCATGAGAATGGCCCTTTATGCTTGGCTACTGGTTTGAACTCCTGCCACACTGTTTATGCAATTAAATAGTCCTTGCAATTTCATATATTTAGAAATACATTTGTACTGCTAGTGGGTATCTGGCAGGTAGCTAGTCTTGCCCTCCTCTAAGTGACTACAACTATACATGTAGCTGTACATAAACTGACTGTGTGTAACATAGTGTGACATATT
Source organism: Orthonyx spaldingii (assembly GCA_013397795.1). Classification (NCBI taxonomy): domain Eukaryota; kingdom Metazoa; phylum Chordata; class Aves; order Passeriformes; family Orthonychidae; genus Orthonyx; species Orthonyx spaldingii. Next base: position 4,462 of record VZTJ01005692.1, on the reverse strand, counting down.
GACAATATGTATGTTGCACTTAGATGTACAAATGACAATATTTATGACTGTTGGTATAACTTGGAAAGCTATACTTAATTTTCACAAGATGGAGTAGGCTTGATTGATTTTTAGCTTCTGTAACTATTCCAAGAAGTGGTTAAAACAAGGAAAAAACTGAACAACCCCTATTTTTCTAAATGAAATTGCTACTGGGCATTTAAGAATTATTCCATAATTTTGATGGGAGTTTCAACCAAATTAATGCTCTTTGATTCACACAAATTTCTGATTAAAGCTTATCATATTTGAAATTTACAAGTGAAATAAAGTGACCTTTTATAACAATTATGTGATCTTGGTGATACATTTCCCTACCCAGGCCTGATGGCTCAAGAAATCCTTTTATTTACTCTTTACTGGTTCTGGCTCAAGACAGGATGTATCTTCTGATTCACTGAATAACATAACATTTATATAACCTACCATTTTGTCAGCATTACATGTCATGTCTCTCAATCTAGGAACTAATGTTGGCCACAAAGTTTTCCAGCTCTGGTGGAACTGGTTTAGTGTATTAGCAAAGGAGCTGTCTGAGCAGGAAGGAATTCTCTGTCTTGTGGAGAACCAGGAAAGGAAGGGGGAAATAGGAAAAAAAAAAAATAAAAAATAACAAAACCTTTGAACAGAATTCGTATGAGAATAGACACAGAAATGGGCAGTAAGTATAGAAGTTTGAAAGGAAGCTGTGTCAAATGCAGGAAGGAGACCTGCATCCCTCCCAAAAGACTTTGTCTTGAAGCAGAAGAAGTGGCATGTTAGTTGATGGAGAGAATGAAGTCGGGAAATATGTAGAGTTTTATTTTGAATAGATTTGTGTACTTCTTGTAGTGTTAATTAAAATCAGTAATATTCTTGAATGAAATCTGGTTGGCTTTTCTTATTGTGAAGCTCTGGAAAGGGCAAATGTAGAGCCAGTTTTCTACTCTCTGTAGAAAGATGTCTGTTGCCATCGGACCAGAGGTAAGAAAGTTCACCCTTAAACTGCAGGTTGGAGGAATTTTGCATTCTGAAAGTGGAACCCAGGGTATAAGAATTGCCTGCACTCTGCTCCATTCCTGGGTTCTAAGGATATGTACTCCTGCTGCAGTAGCTTGGGAGTGTTTAACAATAGTGTGTCAGAGACAATGACATTTGATCAATCATTTAGTCTGTTTAGAAGAGCAAAAGAGAATTTAAAATGCTAGGTCACACTGAAAAATCATCAGGTCAGGTCTCGTGGGAACCCACACAACCGGCCTGTGACTAGAAGAAAAGATAGTATCCTTCATCCACAGCAACAGCCTACAAACACAGCTGTATTAACCTCCTGGGGAAATGCAGCTAATCTTAGGATAAGATAGTGAGATCTCCAGGTTATGGTCAAGGGTCTTTTCTCTTGTGAGAGAATAGACTTCCTGAGGAGACCGAGATAATCAAGGGTTGGGCTACTCTCTGGATTTTCTGTGAGGCCCTGTTCTGCGGCAGAGCACTACTCTCTCATCAGTGTACAACTGAATAGATTCTTTTCTGAACTGAGAAAAAACATTCTTTGTGCAAGGATGAGAGAGGGCTTCTGGGAACTCTCAGGAAAAATAGTAATTGTAAGTGTAATTGTATTATGTAACATAAGTGTACTGAGTGCTGTAGAAATCCACAGCATACATGTTGGCATTTACATTATTTCATTTTTTAAAAAAATGTCCAAGGCACCCATAGGACCCAATGACAGCCTTCTTGAGCTAAAAATGAAAACAAATGCAGGCAAAGAAGAACTGCCAAATTTGCATTAAAATATGGAAGATGTTAATTTCCATACAGGATTAAAATTAACCCAAAGTTACATGACTTTATTAAGATAGTGTGGTAATATGTTGGGTTGACCTTGGCTAGCCTGCAAGGTGACCAGCAATCCCACTATCACTTCCCTGCCTCAACAGGAGATGTGACAAAAGGCTCATGGGTCAAGACATGGGCAAGGATATGACTCAGTAATAACCATCATGGGCAAAACAGAGTCGGTGTGGGGAAATTAATTTAATTTATTGCCAATCAAAAGTAGAATAATATGAAATAAATACAAATCTTAAAACACATTCTTCCCACTGGTCCTTCATTCCTTCCAAGGCTCAGCTTCACTCTTGACTTCTTTATCTCCTCTTCCTGAACAGTGCAGGCGGATGGGGAATAGGGGTTCAGGTCAGTTCGTAATGCTTTGTCTGAGACTCCTTCCTATTGATACTCTTCCCCCAGCATGAGATGCCTCCCATGGGAGACAGTCTTTCTCAAAATTACACAACACAGGTCCTTCCCATGGGCTGCAGTTCTTCATGACCTCTCCAGTGTGGGTCTTTTCCACAGGGTGCAGTCTTTCAGGAACAGACTGCTCCAGTGTGGGTCCCCAGATGGGGTCACAGGTCCTGCCAGAAAACCTACTTCATCATGGGCTCCTCTCCATGGGGTCATAGGTCCTGTCAGAGGCCAGCTTCAGCATGGGCTATTTCTTCTTTGGTTTACAGGTTTCTTTAGGGAGCATCCACCCGCTTGAACATAGGGTCCTCCCCAGGCAGCAGGGTGGATGTCTGCTCCATGGGCTGCAGGGGCACTGCTGCCTCACCACGGGCTGCACCACAGGCTGCAGGGAAATCTCTCCTCTGGTGCCTGGAGCACCTCTTCCTGCTCCTTCTTGCCCTCCAGACCCTGGGGTCTGAATATTTGTCTGTACCATTGTCTTGCCCATCTGCTGCTGTTGTGCAGCATGTATCCCCCTTGTTAAATACACTATCACTGTGTGCTGTCACCAGGCCCAGCTTTGGTCAGCAGCGGGTCTGTCAGAGCCAGCTGGAGCTGACTCTTTCTGACACGAAGGCAACTTCTGGTATCTTCTCACAGAAGCCATCCCTGCAGCGTGCTTGCTACCAAAACATTGTCATGTAACTTAAGTACAGATAATCCAAAAATGGGCTTTTGTGATTTTATACTAGAATTTTCTAAAAATTAGTTTGGGAGGTGTAAAAGACAAGCATCTTGAACAGCAAACACCAGCTGAAAGAATGAAATAAAGGAACCAACTTTTTATCTCATCCCTATCCTGGCCACGGGAGAGGGAGGTACCTAGTATACTGTGAACTGGAAAGGAAGGCGATGTGGATTAGGTTGGCAGCACATATATACCCTGAAGTATCACTGATTTATTTTTGTGACTCATTTGTCTTTGCCAAAACTTCATAATGCCGCATTTTCAATAGTGTGACTTCAGGACTAGGAACTAAATTACTAAATTCAGTTAAATTAAATTGCTAAATTAAATGTCTAAAACCCTCTCCATCTGAGAACATAGGGCTTCAAAGTGTGACCAGAAATTAAGTGTTATTAGGTTCTTTGATAAAAAGCTCATCTCCATGCTCTAAATGTGACACAGAGCAACAATGTCAAGCAGGGGAACCTTCATCCTTACAGGGAACTCAGAAAAAAAGTTTCCCTGCTCCACTCTCAGAAATGTCACAAAAGAGAACTGATGGTCATCATCTAGGTCTGAAACATACAAGATGACTCTGGAAAGGCTCTCCAGACAAACTTAGGGGTTGAAGTCAGGGCTACTGTCTGAGGGTATAACACACGCTGTAGGATGAAGGGAAATTAGAATAGAATAGAATAGAATAGAATAGAATAGAATAGAATAGAATAGAATAGAATAGAATAGAATAGAATAGAATAGAATAGAATAGAATAGAATAGAATAGAATAGAATAGAACGTTCATCAAGTCCAACTGCCTGATCAACTACAGGGCTGATCCAAAGTTAAAGCTTGTTTTTAAGGACATTATCCAAATGCTTCACACACTGACAGGCACAGGGCATCAGCAACCTCTAAAGAAGACCTGTTTCAGGGTATGACCATCCTCTTGGTAAAGAAATGTTTCCAGGTATCAAATCTGAACCTCCCCTTATATTCAGGGAATTTTAGGACTGCACACAACATCTTTTGGCTGGTGCAGGGCACAAAACCAAAGGCAGAGGAAGGGAGGGCTCATCTTGGCTTGGGGAAAATGGGTCATAGATGGTTAAGAGGACAAAAGCAGTTGCCCATGTTGTCCTAGGTTACAATGTAAGGTGCAACCAAAAGTATGTATTCTATTATCATCTTCACAAGCTGTTAAAGCAGGTGGGGCAGTGTTCTTTATCTGCTACCATGACTCACCCCTGATAACTCCCTATAGGGGGCTGTCTTTGTTAATGGGCCATCAAGGACCTACTGCATGACTCATAGGATTACATCATCCCATTGTGATATGCTCCACCCAGGGGGGAAGAACCAAGCATTTCCACCTGGATATAATCTGGAGTTTAGAACAACACAAGGAGCCCTACCTACTGGATTCCCAGAAGACAAGAGCTACCACTGGACCTGGTAGAGACCAGACCCTTTGTGGTGGTTTGAGT
>VZTJ01005690.1:44209-74055 GCA_013397795.1 Orthonyx spaldingii | reverse complement strand
ATTACCACGTCTAGAGCAGGAGGGGGAGCAGGAGTCACTCACCTCTTTCCAAAGCCTCCAGGCAGCATCGGGAGTGTGGAGGGAACTTGGGCTCCCTTTGATGTGATAATCTCACAATTTAGCAGAGATGCAAACACACTCAGAGGTGCTGAAGAAAACCAGATAGGCACGGGAAGGGCTGGAACACCAGTGCCATACTGGTTTGTTGTTCAGCATAAGGGAGGCAGCAATGATTAATGGGCAGAGCTTGGATTCTCTTCCCGAGTGGCAGAGACCTGTCCTGGCACCCAGAGCTGCTCCTCCAACCCTCACCACCACTCTCCCCACTCCTGCCACCTTCGTCCACACGGGAGAGGACAGGGATGGACACCTGCCACAAGGCCAGAGAACTGCCAAGAGCTCCCAAGAGGTTTGCGGAATGAGAGGAAAGACGTGCGCCAATGTCGTTATAAAGAATTTCATGGGTGAGGGTATGAGTGTTAACGTCTTTGAAATGGGGATTAACGTCTCTGCTAGGTTTGGGCAGCAGGTTTGTTGCAAAGCCCACACAGCTTGGCTCCTGAAACAAGTGAGTCTGCACAAGCCTGACCTTCTGAACTTTGGGGTAAAATGACAGGTTCGAGGCAGGATATGCGATAGGCGGTTCGGGAAGGCTTTACCTTCCTAGTACCTCAGCCAACGGGGAAAGGAAGAGGGCAACATGTGGCCAGGAGTTTAGGGTTAAAGGAGGCTGTGTCCTGCGAAGGCGAGAGAGAGGAAACCCAGCAGCCATGTGCCCCGGTGGACTCTCTCCCTTTATTCGAATAAAGTTGAGAGACTCCTCTGTCTCCTTTTTGGACATAAACCTCTGGCGTTTGTGGATTTTCCTGACAGGAATTACCCAGAGGAAAAGGATTCTCACCCAGACAGGATAAACAGGACAATATCCAACCTGTGCACAGGGATCAGTGACAGGCAGCCCCTGCAATTCCTGGAAACCACACAAGGAAAAGCCCAGGTATTTTCCACTCAGAGTCCCAGAAGAGAGGGAAGCAGGACCACCATTTTCCAGAAAATTCTGACATTTTAAAATTCTTCCAAGGCATAAGGGCAAAAAGGGAAAAAAAGGCACATTCATATTTTCATCCCAAGAAATCATTTTGGAAGTGTGTATCCTAAAAAAACTGGCACATTTTCTTCTGATACTTTAAAATGTTACACCATTATATAATTCACAATAGAAAAGATGCTCTTGGAATAAAAATGTGCTTGAAAGGAAGGATTTTTTAAGAACTTTTCTCAAAAGCAGAAGTCACTGACATGGACAATTCATAAAGTCTGATTTCAGTGAAACAGCTTGCTGAGAAATGTCATGGAGGAAGGTATTCACTTGCCCTGTGTGAGCTGGACTACCTCAACCCAAGGTGGCTTGGGGGTTCTCCTGTGCCCTGAGTGTGGGGGAGCTGCACTGTGCTCCCTGCAGCTGTGCCATTCTTTTATTTTCCATAAGATTCTCTCCAAACCAACCATTTCTCTCTGCACAGCATAGGAGAGGTCTTTTGGTCTCATTGCATTGCAATTCCCAGAGGAAAGGGTCTCCAGTTCATAGGGGGAGTGGTGAGAGGACATCACAGGTCATGGAATATCCTGAGATGGAAGGGACTCACAGGGATCATCCAGTCCAGCTCCTGACCCTGCACAGACACCCCAACAAGCCCACCCTGTGCATCCCTGAGAGTGTTGTCCAAACACTCCTGGAGCTCTGGCACTCCCGGAGCCTCTGGACCATGCTCATTCCTTTCCTGGGGAGCCTGGGCAGTGCCCAGCACCCTGTAGGGGAAGAACCTTTTCCTGATATCCAATCTGACCCTTCTCTGACACAGCTGCAGCCATTCCCTCCAGTCCTGTCCCTGGTCACATGGGAGGATGGCTTGAGGCAGAGTGACAACAGAGCTTGAGTCTGCTTGGTAGCAGCAGCAGTGGCAGCAGTGACAGCCACAGCAGCAGCAGTCACAGCAGTCACAGCAGTAGTGGCAGCAGCGGTTGTGGTGGCAGTAGTGACAGTCACATCAGCTGCCACAGTTTATGGTCAGCAAAGCAGCTCTAGAAAAGACAGTGGCATTGTAATTTCTTCCATGTCCCCATGCAAATAAAGAAGCAAGTTTGGACTTTTGTGAGCTCCAGGTGAGCCCTGCCACATCTGCCAGGGGAGAAGGGGCAGAGGTTTGAGGGGCTCCATATGAGGGGAGCAGCGCAGGGGAAGGGGTGGATGGGCAGAGGTTTCCATGAGAAGATGCTGGGCATGAGCAGCCAGCTGTCCTGGCACAACGAGGGCAGGGAGGCTGGTATGGCCCTGGCTCAGGGGGAAGGAGCACCTCTGCCATGTCCCCATCCCCAGCACAGCTAGCACCAGTGGCACCCACTGCTCCAGCATCCTGGAGAGGGAGGGGACAATGGGCAAACACCCCAGGAGGGGAGAGTCCCACCCTGTTTTCACAAACACCAAGGAACAGGAAGATTTGTTTCTCTTTATTTTACAGTAAAATGCTGAGGACTCATGGCTCTTTCAGGGAATGTGTCAGGAAACAGGGAACGAGGGGTTCCCGCCCACAGCCCCAGCTGGATATCGCAGCAGCAACAGCCAGGGCTCCACTGGGCACAGGATGACCATGGGCACTCCAGCAGATGAGAACTGGCCTGTTAAAACATAAAGGAACAGCAATGTTCTATAGCTTCACACCCCAAACCTCAGCTCCAGAGTTTCTTAATGGCTTAGAGATAGTAGAAAGGAGAAAAGCAGCCTGACACTGTGATCTTTTTCTAAATTGTATCATATTCCTGGGTATTACCAAGTGTTTTACTGTGGAAGTGTTCACCAAACCCTGGAAGTGGTCAAAAGGCATGTGGATGGGGACTTGGGGACATGATTTAGTGGTGAACACAGCAGTACTGGGTTAATGGTTGGACTTGATTGTCTTAGAGGTCTTTCCAAACTGAATGATTCTGTGATTCTATATTTGAACCAATTACATTTTCACTCTTTCTCCTGATGTCTGACTCAGAATTTGAGAAAATGTAATGCTGGCACCACTGGAGAAGAAATATGATGTGAAGATAATTTTAGGTTCCAAAGGAGCTGCTTCAAATGGCTGTGATTTTGCTTTCAGCCAGTGCAAAGAGCTGGACTTATACCTTTTGTTAAATAATGCATCTGGGATAACGGCTGGGCTGCAGGGAGAGGGCTGGCACACAGCACTGCCCCTTTACACCCTATTCAAGTGCTATTGAGTGGCTTCCAGGGAATTACAAGCCGGCAGTGGGCTTTGTCCTGGCTACCGCACAGCCCAAGATGTCATTATTCTCCAGGAGAGCCGCTCTGCAGATGGAGCTTTGTGTTATTCCATGCAAATAATCTCCATCGGGAGGTACCTGCTGCGCATACCGCTGAATCAAACATTTGACTAATGGCCACGGCCATTATCTGAGATACCTGAAATATGGCAAAAAAAGCAAGAAGTAGAAGAGCTAGAGGGCAGGATGGTTTAGCATGGAAGCATCCCTGGCTGTCACCTCTCTCCCTCCATTGGCTGAGACCCTGGAGCCCAGCACTGATGGCGTTTGTCACACTTCATCAGGTGGCATCAAGAGTGCTGTGGCTTCGTGTCCTGCCCACCCTGACACCTGCCAGGCTCCCCCAACAGGGTTTAATCATGGCATTTAACTTGCATCTTCCTGCAGAATCAGCCCCCAAACCACCTTATTTAGAATTCAACGTGAGGAAACAAATCCATGTCGACATGACACCTCAGGTTTTGTGTCCCCCCTAACAGTGCTGACAGTGCGCCTGGTGAGGAACATTCAGCTGCTGCCAGCAGCCCCCAGGGAGGGTGGATTTAGCAGCAGGGTCGTGCTGATGTTGGTAGGTGAAACAGCTCCCATCATTTGGCTGCCTTGGGAAAAACCAAAACTGGCTCTCAGTATCGGCTGTGCCTGTAAAGTGAGAGCAGCTGTGGGCAGGGTGTGTGTGCCAGGGGTGAGGAGAGTCCACCGGCACCCATTGCCATCCCTGTGCAGGGTGCTGGACACTTGCTCTGCTTTTTGCCCCAAACACTTTGAGATCCAGCTACAAAACCCTCTATGGATACCCACACTTACACCGCAAACACCCCCTACCGCTGCGGGGCCCCCCGAGACAGCCCCAGCCCTACCCTACTGTGGGGTGAGGCAGAGAGACAGGCTGGGTCCTGCGGCCCTGGGAACCGGCCATCAGCCAGGGCAGCCCGTGGCCACCTCCCTCCTGGATGTTACCCAGCCTGGGGCCACCTTCCTCCTGGATGTTACCCCCTGTGCCCGATGCCAGCGTACCCATACATCACTGTCCTTTCCATCAGCTCTTCTCCATCGGCTCCTCTCAGCTCCCTGTGGGACTGTGGGAGCTGCAGACCTCCTCTCCTGTGCACCCTGTGCAGGGCAACAAAACCCCAAAGAGCTGGAGAAAGGGGCTGGAGGGCCAGGCTGGGATGCCATGGCCATTCCCAGGGATCCATAGCATGGATTGAGCTGTCACAAGGGCCCCCTTCGGGTCTGTCTGAGCACTGGGGTCATGGGGATGCCTGGCTATGCAGTGATGGATGGAACACGGGGCCGTGTCTCTGCCATTAGGAAGGCAGAGTTTAAGGGGAGATGAAGAGTGCAATGAGGAAATTGGGGTTAACCTCATCAATTGGTGGGTATCATGTATTAAAAATACATCTATATCTGATGAGGGCTCTGCCCATAGGGATATTTGCTGTGATTTACATGCAATCCCAAAAGTCACAGTGAGATGAGATGTGGTGTCTGTCTCACACTCATTCAGCAGCCCCTGAGCTGAGGAGAAGAGACTGGCCACTCTGCAGGAACAGAGACAGGATTGGGGAGTGCTCCAGTTTTTTAAGGAAAGCTGCTGAGCTACTTAAACCTTGATCAGCTGGAAGGTCTCCTACAAACAGGGTGATCTCCTCGAGCACAGGTGTGATGAGGAGCAGCTAAGGGAACAGGATGGGACTGAGCCTGGAGAAAAGGAGGCTCAGGGGGGACTTTCTGGCTATTCAGAACTCCCTGTGACAGAAGGGTGAAGCCAGGTGGGGGGGGTTGGGCTCTGCTCCCAGGGCACAAGGGACAGAGGAAAGGAAATGGCCTCAAGTTCTGGCAGAGGGGGTGTTAGATTGGGTATTGGGGAAAAATTCTTCTTTGAAAGGGTGATCGGGCTTTGGAACAGACTGTGGAGTCACCATACCTGGAAATGTTTGAAAAATATCTGTATGTGGCACCTGGGGACATGGTTTAGTGGTGGGCTTGGCAGTGCTGGGTTAATGGTTGGACTAGATGATCTTAGAGGGCTTTTCCGACCTAAACGATTCTGTGAGAGAAAAAGAAATGCACAACAGACCCCAGGAGCATCTCTCTGTGGGGCGTCACAACAAGCAGTGACCGCATGCAGCAACAACTGGACAACGCTCTCAAGCACAGGGTGGGATTGTTGGTGTGTCTGTGCAGGGCCAGGAATTGGAGTTAATGATCCCTGTGGGTCCCTTCTATTTCAGAATATTCCGTGATTTTCAGAGCTGCCTCACCCCAGCACCGTTCCTGCACAGACACCTTGGGACAGGAGCTCAATGGCTGGGACATGGCTGTGGCTGCTGGGAGTGAATGGCATGGACAGCTCTGGGCCACCTCCCCAGGCAGGGAGTCCCTCCCGCCCTGGGCAGCAGCTGCAGCCCATAAACCCCTCAAACCTTATTTTGTGTTGAGGACAAAAGCCATCAACAAAGTCCTAATTAAAAACAACCACCAAGCAAAAAGCACAGCTAATTGCTTTTTGACTGCAGAACAAAAACCGCTCATCTGCCTAATTACACTGTGAAAATGAGAAGAATTTAAACATGAATTATAAGCAATCACAGAAAGCAAAGAGAGGACTGAATGCCTATGGAAACCTGGATGCCGGGCTGAGCACAAAGAAAGCAGCAGCTAGAAGAGGGGGACGACAAGGAAAGTATTTAAAGCTCAGTATATTGAGCTAATTGGCTGCTCCTCAAGTACCTCCCTGCTCAGGCACTCTAAGCACCCTGTGTAGCCTGGTGAATTGAAGCTTCCCAGTACCCTAGAGGAGTCCTATGGATCAAAATCATAGTCTCTGGCAGGTAGGGAAACACAAGAGTCACTCTTCCACCAGCCCTGGAATGCTGTCCCCACTCGGGCAAAAACACACTACTCCCACCTTCTCTGAATCACAGCTGTATGCTCCACAGGGAGGGAGACCATGCAAGGTCTCCTGAGAGCAGAGCTTCCCCATGGTTGGATGCTAAAGGCTGTAGGGTCTGCAAAGGTCAGCTTCACAGAATATACTGATTTGGAAGGGACCCACATCAAATCCAGTTCCTGGCCCTGCACAGGACATCCCATCAATCTCACCATGTGCCTGAGAGTTTTCTAAATGCTCTTTGAACTCTGGCAGATTCCTGTCTAGGCAAAGTGATGGAGAACCCAGAGGAGAACCTGAGCCCTTCACTCAGCTCCTCCCAAGCCCAGGATTGTGCAGTGGCCCACCGGACTGCAGTGAGTGGCCTCTCCCTGAGAGAGGAGGGTGGGGAAAGGAAAAAGTCATTTTGTGCTAAGAATAATCAGTGGGGCAGAAAGGAGGTGGGGAAACAGGAGGAAGAAATCAGGTTGCATGGAAGATGTCAGGCTCCTCACTGGAAAAGCAAGTCCTGTGCTCCCAAGGCCTGCATGGAGACAGTGGTCAGGAAAGCTGGAAACAGTCAAATTAATGTTTCCTTAGACATAATTAACCTGCAGAACTCCCTGTAGGGGAAGAAGGTCCTTGCATCAAGCACTAGGATGACTGCCCGTCATCCCAAGGCTCTGGACTCCACTTGGATAGATGGGTACCAGGAGAGCAGGGACACAAAGGACACACTTGGGCAGGAGGTTTTGCTTTCCGGTGGTTGAAGCAATGGAGTGTGACAGTCTGTGGCACAGGAAGGAGGAGCCTTTGCATGAGCCACCCTGGCTCAGTCACCTCTTCCATTGCACCTCTGTGCAGTTCCCACAACCCCGGTGGGTCAGGTAGAGGCCACACAGGAGCTGGGTCAGGAAGGGCTCACAGGGGAACCTGCCCTTTGGACTGAACCCCCGCACAGGTCCAAGCCAGACCCAGATCCAGCGTTAGCCACAACATTTCATCCTGTTACTCCCACCTGCAGTGAAGGCCAGGAGAGTGCTCTCCTCTGAAATGCTGCATGTGACTCAATAGTTCCTTTCTTATCAGAGGGACTGGGGAAGGAGGGACCGGCAGCAGGAGGAAATCAAAGCAAATGGAAATGACACAGCCACAAGCTGATGCCTGAACCAGCCCCACAGCAGCAGCTGCAGGTCAGAGCAGCCCAGGCTCTGCCACATCACTGTCAGACTTGGAGGTGCTGGGAGATGTGAGAGCCAAAAGCCTTTTGTCACCAAGGTTTACCAGCACAGCTTTGTGTTCCAGCTGACCAGCAGAGTTGGGAGCTCTGCTGTTGCCCCACATTGAAGACACTACCTGAGGCCACCAACCCACCAGGGATAGACTCTGCCCAGGAGCTCAGACACAGTCTGGTATTCTGCACCCAGCAGAGGAATCATGGAATGAGTTGGGTTGGAAGGACATTACAGACCATCCAGTGCCACCCCTGCCATGAGCAGGGACACCTTCCTCTACCCCAGGTTGCTCCAAGCCCCATCCAACCTGGCCTGGGACATTTCCAGGGATGGGACAGCTTCTCTGGGCAACCTGTGCCAGGGCCTCATCACCCTCACATGGAGGAATTTCTTCCTAACATCTGATCTAAATCTCTTCTTTTTCACTTTAAAACCCTTCCTTCCTGTCACTATCTACATGTGTAAAAAGTCTCCTTGGTGCAGGACAGTGCATCCCATCCCCACCCCCATGCCGTTTCGTGCCTTTCTGTATTTCTCCCATTCCATAGCTCCAGCCCTAAAGCCCCACAGGGAGCCCAGACATGGCTGCAGTGCTTCCAAGGTGCCCTTTGCTCCAGGCAGGTCTTTTCCCAACAGTAACGATTCCACCTTTTGAGACAAATCTCCACAGGTTTTTAAAAGACAGGAATTGCTTGAATACATACCAGACCCACAAATAGTGAGGGAATTTGCCAGCTTGTGATTAAACATTTTTCAGTGCTAAAAGCAGCATCCCAAGATCTGGGATGATGGCATTATCCTACCTTGAAATCCCTGGTTTGCATCATGCTGGCAAGCACAGCCAACTGCACCAGGGGATGCCCTTCCAAGGGCTGTGTCCATTGGGTGGCCAGGGAGGTCCCTGTGCCCAGTGACACACCCCGGCCCCATATGTCATTCCAGTGCCACCAGTGGAGGGTCCAGCATCCACCTTGTCCCACCAGCAGGTATGTTCCACTCCTGGAGGAAAGTTCTAACCACTAACTACCCAGTTGCCCAGTCCAATAAGCTGCAAACTTCTTTGTGCACAGAGTCACAGAATCATTAAGGCTAGAAAGGACCTTTAAGACAAAGTCCAACCCTTAACCCAGCACTGCCCAGACCACCACTAACCCATGTTCCCAGGTGCCACATCCACACACCTTTGGAACACTTCCAGGGATGGTGACTCCGCCACTGCCCTGGGCAGCTGTGCCAGTGCCACCCTTTCAGTCAGTGGCAGCTTTTGGAAATTCTGACCTACCAGATACCTCTGTGGTGGCCAAAAATAAGAAAGATTTGAGGGCAATCATGTCTGAACCATCTGCCTCCCCCAAAATCTCATGCAGTACTGTATTTGCCTTCAGTCCTTAGCAGAAGGCAGATGCTCTGCACAAATGACCTGGAGAACGATGACCAACACATGAAGTCACCTCTCCCCTTGCCCCCAGGCTTGATGTGGCTCTGGACAGGAGAAGCAGGTCTGGGATTGTCTCGAGGGAAAGACGCTAGAGTGCCCATGAGAAGAAATGTACATTTTTCTCTTGAAGAGGTTTTTTCTACAGTGGATAACAAAAATAGAAGTGAGGATAACAGCACCCAGCAGGCAGGCTGTGGTCAACCCTCTCTGAGTCCCTCTGATACCCTGGGTACAGCTCAGCAGCTCTGCTGGAGGATCACTGCTGGCTGCAGTTCTCCCAGGTGGGAGACGGGCATGGAAAAGCCTCATCTTCCTTGCTGCTGGGGCATAGCATCCCTGTGGAGATGCTTTTCACAGGACACCTGGTTCAGCTGTGGCAGCTCCAGTCCCATCTCTGGGCAGAGAGGCTGGGACCCAGGAGAGCTGGAATTGCAAAAGTCAGCAAAGAAAGTTGGGAGTGGGACTGTGGGGGAGCCTGGGGGGCCAGAGGAGTCAGCAGGGCTTGAAGAGCGAGGATGGGGCAGCTCAGGGCTCTGGCAAGGGGGTCGCCATTAAGATTCATCCATCCTAATCTGCCCTTTCTTCTTCCTGCTGCCCCAAACGCCGGGATTTGGGTTTACCTATTTCTCATATTCCTTAGAAATATTCTGCCTCAGCAAATCAGCCCTGGTTTACATAAGCGACCTCAGGGATATTTGCAGGAGGCAGGCAGAGGCACTTGAGCAGGCGGGAGGTGTGTTTTGTAACACTGCACACTCTGCAGGGAGCTGGGGATGCAGCAAGGGAGCTGCTGCCAAGCGAGAGCCAGAGCTTCAGTCCCACTGCTGCCGTGGCACTTCCAGGTCCTTTTCTTCAGAGAGAAGACCAAGGAACAAGTGATAGAATCCTCCTTGCCAGCTTGTAGCTGTACAGGATGGCTCTGACAGGGGAGAGCCTGGTAGCGAGAGCACAGAGGCTGTCACAACCCCGAAACTTCAGGGTCTGTCTGACACCTGGCAGGAGCATTTATCCACAGCTCATGGAGCTCAAAAGCCAGAGCCAGAAGGGAATTGGCAGCATCAACCCTCCTTGTTCAAGCATTTTTATTCAGCACAGTATCTCCTTCCTCATCCCTTCCCTCAGCCATCCCTGTTGCCAAACTTCCCACGTGTTCCAGGCAGCACTGTGGCTGCTGGGTTGGAGGCACCTTCCAAGAAGAATCATAGAAGATTCATAGAAGAATCCCAGAATCCCAGAATGGCTTAGATTGGAAGCAACCTTACAGGTGATTCCACCCCCTGCCATGGGCAGGGACACCTTCCACTGTCCCAGGGTGCTCCAAGCCACATCCAACCTGGCCTTGAACACTTCCAGGGATGGGGTAGCCACAGCTTCTCTGGGCACCCTGTGCCAGGACCTCACCACCCTCACAGGAAAGCAATTATTCCCAATATCCCACCTAACCCTGCCCTCTGGCAGTGGGAACCCATTCCCCCTTGTCCTGTCCCTCCAGGCCCTTGTCCAAAGTCCCTCTCCAGCTTTCTTGGAGCTCAAAGGGGCTCTGAGGCCTCCACAGAGCCTTCTCTTGTTCAGGCTGAACAGTCCCAATTCTTTCAGCCTCAAGAACCCTGTAGCACTTGTGCTGACCATGAACATACCTGCGGCTGTGACTGGGAACCTCAGGGGAGCAGCTCAGATCTGTCTGGTTTATTAAACAACTCATACAAAATCTTTGCCATGTCTCATGTGACCTTGATGCAGAAATCCTGGAAGAAGCTCTGGGTTCCAAAGCTTCAGACCTCGGAGTAGTATAGCTGAAGTACTTCATAGTTATGGGACTGGTTACACTGGTCATGGGATGCTGATGGATTCCAGCACTCATGTCACCTGGAATCAGCCTCAGTTAATGTGAGTAGGCTTCTTGTCTGACCTTATTCCAGCCAAACCATCAGGAACCAAATCAACCCCATCCCTGGAAGTGTCCAGGATCAGGCTGAATGGGATTCAGAGCAACCTGATTGAGTGGAAGGTGTCCCTGCACATGGCAGGGGGTGGAATGAGATGAGCTTTAAGGTCCCTCCAACCCAAACCATTCTGTGATTCTGTGATTCCATGAATCCTGGACACTTCGGCATCAGGCTGGCCCAGGACTCTTACCAGGGAGATGCTGGGCAATGCTGGGGGTTTTGACAACTGGACCTGTGATATTCTGGGCCTTGTGCAGCATTTGTACCACAGAGTTGCAGACACCGACCCAGCTCTGATGCTCCATGGTGACACACTGGAACCAAGCCATGGAGCAAACTAGGCTCCTGCTGAGCTGGGAACCTGGGCCTGTGCTGGGCCATTGCACTGGTAAATCCTGTCCCCCACCAGATTTACTCTGCTCTCAAAGAGAAAAAGAGAAATGTGGTGGAAGAAGCAAGGACTTCTTGAGCAGTGACTGTAAAATACGTTGTTGCAGGGTTATGGACAACTTAGAGGTCGAAGCATCCCCCTCCTGCACTGACAGAGGGTTAATATATCCAGGCCAGCCCTCATGGCTGCTCACCCAAGCCATTCTCCAGCCCCTGCGGTTAATGGACTCCAGAAGGCTGAAATGTGAAATGTTTGGAGCCTGCAGCTCTGCTCACGGGCTGTGAGTTGGGTGTGGTGGGCTGCGGCCAGGATGCTCCAGGCACATTCCTCTGCAGGCCCTGCAATTCAGGAGTCAACAAGCAGCTGGTGCTGGCAGGTAGAAGCAGTTTGCTCTTGTGTATGGGATCACTGAACTTCAGGGCAATCAAAACAGGACTCACAGCCAGGATAAGGCAAAAGCCTGGTAGATCACTCACCTGGATGAAGTCAGATGTCATCCCACAGCAGAGGTGAAGAGAAGATTCAATTCCTGCTTACCTTTCAAACACTGCTCTTTCTGCACACCCTGGGATAGCTTGAAAACCTCTGTGCTTTTAAGGAGGCCTGTGGCAGTTGCTGAGCAAGAAATCCTACAGTAGCAACCACCTTCCATCTCTCCCTGGAAGAGATGGTTGCACCAAGCCCTGCAGCCCCTCGCCGTCCTTCCCACCCTCCCCTGCTCCTGGGATCCCCCTCACAACATCCCACTGCAGCCTGGGGTTTATTGTGTTTGCATCTGCCTCTTTGCATTATAGATTTGGCCTTTGTCTTTGTTATTTGTGTCTCCAATTCTTCCCCTACTAGTACATGAGTTGCTATGGAAATGATTATTTCCTCGGGATGAGTAATCTTCGTGACAGCCCCGAAAACAGCAAAAAGTCAGTACATACACTGCACCTTCTATTTAATTCAGCAAGTTGTTAATTAGCTCTTCCCTTCAAAGGGATCAAAATCTCTGCCACCAATGATCTGCAGGGAAAAAGAGGGAGTTTGACTGGCTGCTTTGATCATTTTGTGCTAACTTGACATGAATGGGAGAAACCCACAAGGCAGTTGCTGGAGCAGTAACCACCATCCAGTCCCTCCGTGTAGGAGGACCAGAGGACATCAGCTGGATGTAGGAAGCTCCCAGTAACTCACAGCATCAGTCCCTGAACCACTGAGCAAAGCAGAAATCCTGGTGGAGTCCTAGTGCTATGGAGCTGACAAAGTCACCATGGCTGGGGCATGCAGGATCCTCCCACCAGTGTCCCCAGGTGGGCAAGAGGCCAGTGGCACCTGACTTGTACCAGCCATGGTGTGACCAGCAGGGCCAGTGCACTGCCTGCCCCCTGTGCTGGGCACTGGTAAGGCCACACCTCAAATCCTGTGTCCAGTTCATGGACCCTCACAACAGGAGAGACATTGAGGGGCTGGAGCATGTCCAGAGAAGGGAACAGAGCTGGGGAAGGGGCTGGAGCTCCAGGAGCATCTGAAGGAGCTGGGTAAGGGGCTCAGCCTGGAGAAAAGAAGGCTCAGAGGGGGCCTTCTGGCTCTCTACAACTCAGGCAGGAGGGTGCAGCCAGGGGGGAGTCGGGCTTTGCTCCCAGGGAACAAGGGACAGGATGAGATGAAACAGCCCTAACTTGTGCCAGAGGAAGGTTTAGATTGGATATTAGGGAAAATTTCTTCACTGAAAGGGTGGTCAGGCACTGGCACAGCTACCCAGGGCAGTGGTGAAGTCACAGTACCTGGTGACATCAAAAGCTGTATGGATGTGACATCTGGGGACATGGGTTAGTGGTGGCCTTGGTAGTGCTGGGGGAGTGGTTGGACATGATCTGAAAGGGCTTTTCTGACCCTTACGATTTCATGAGATAAAAAGGAACTCTGTAGCAGGGCCCCATGAGAATCTCCACGGGACACCACAGCCAGCAGTGACTGCCAGCAGCAGGGACAGTGCTGGCTCTGCCGGGTCCATTTGCAATTTCTCAAAGCTTATCCAAGGCTTGACATTAATGAGAAATGATTAAACAGCTCAGGCACTCATAGGGTGTCTGATGGCACCCCTGGGGCTGGGCCCCTGTGCCAGGATGCAGCCCAGACCCCTGAGGCACCCGAGTGCTGTCACTGCTCCTCAGATGGGGCTGCAGAGCTGAGGGGTGAGGTGGTGACCTGTCCCTGGCTACCACAAGCTCAGTGAGAATTGTACTTTAACTAAGTCCTAGAAGGATCCAGGGATGAGAGGCAAAGAGGAGCCTGAGCAGGGCATCTCCTCCCACCTTCCAGAGGAAGAGGCTCAGGTAAGGATGTCCCAGAGGAGAGCCTGGCTGGCTCCCCAAGGGCTGCTGGATGAGAGACGCAGGTGAGCACTGCCAGGTCTCTGGTAAGACCTGTGGCACAGGGCCAGGCTCACATCAGCAACCACAAAAGCTCTTTGGTGTGGAAACGAACAGGCAGGAAGAAGACTGGGAAAACTACCCCAATCCCAAACCACTCCAAAAGAAGTTGATGTCTTCAGTGATCCATCCACAGGAATAAACCCAGGGAAATCCCCTGATTGTGATCAGCCTGGCTCTATGGGCTACACCACCAAGGACCGAATGTGTGAATGGGATGGGACAGATTGAGCCGTTGCTCTATTTCTCTGTCTTTATCCAAAGAAAACATACTGCAGCTCAAATAACAGCCCAGCAATGAATCCTTCCTCCTCTCTCCATTTGGCCTCATCCCAGCAGTGATTGGAACTGACATTTCGGAGGGCTGGGAGCAGCATTACGCTCCCTGTCACCTTCCCCGGGAGCACCTCCTGTCCCAGCACCCCACACTCCTCGTCCATCCACTTGGCTGCAAAGGCAGCCACTGCTCCCAGAACCTGCAGGACTCTGGCCTGCCACCTCTGGGATTTTCTTTCCCACCCTGTGGAGAGCCCATGGGATGGGGGGGAGCTGCCTATAGCCCAACACCGCACTTGAGCACTGCCAGGTCCCAGGGGTGGCAGTTTATCAGGTGTCAGGTGGGTGCTCATCCCTGAGCAAAGAGATTCCCTGAGTCACTGCACTCAGACAGGGGAAACAATCTGTTGTCTATCCCCCCCTCCCGGCACTGCAGCATTATTAGAAGGTGCTGATGTCTCCAGATCGATCACCAGGAGCAGGGAAGGTCACGTGCAAACAGGCTGATTGCTTCTTCACATTGCTGAGCGAGGCATTTTGTATGTCAAGTGTCACCTCTGAGCTGAACTTCAACCCTGTGTTCACCTCAGGGATCTCTTATCCCGGACAGGACACATGGCACAGGCACAGGGGGGCCAGGCCAGGCTCTGACTCACCTTCTCAGAGCTCTGCCTGTGCTAGAGCACAGGGAGGAGATGCAGAGACCCTGCTCCAGGATTGCCTAAACAAACCCAGCTCTTCTCCCCCACCACTCCCGCAAGCAGCTTGATGTGTTTTCATATTTAACACCACCACTTTCTCACCCTGCACACTCTGCTTTTCTCCCTACATCCCTGTATCCCCTGGCTGCATCTGCCTCTGTTGTGCATTTCCTGCAGGGACTAAGCCAGGCCTGCATTAAGGTCTGGCCTAGGGCATGCTTAGGTGCATCCTGGGAGGTTGGAATTGCTGTAAGGACTTGAAGGCTCACATTCAGCTGGCCAAGTTGCTCCTAAATCTCAAGGCTTCATTCCCAAGGTGGAAAACAAGCCACTGGAGCAGCTTTTGGAAGTGGCCAATGGGGCAATTCCCTGATGCAGATACCAGCTCCTTTATAAGGTCATGCCTGCCCTTGGTAATCAGGACTTTCCTGGGGCTCTTGTGGTGATCGCTATGTGAGAGTGACCAATCTGGTCTTTGTTTTTGCCTCAACATCTGTTCCTGAGGAAGGCTTCTCCTAGCAGCCAATCAGGGCAGAGAAAGCCTCCACGATTGGACTGTGAGCCTCTCACCTTCCTCACTCGCCAGTGCGGGGGACAAATACCTGGATGCCCGTGAAGCCTGCTTTGCCCAGCCTCATGCACGGGAAGCTGTGTGGTAGGAGGAACCCTAATGCATAAAAACAACTGCTTGCAACATGACAGTAACCATTTTTACCTGGAGTTTTTGAGGGAGCCGGGCTGTGCCCATGGAGCCAGCTCAGCGCCCCTACCCCATTTCGCTTTTTTTTCCCTCCCTGTGCTCCTGCTTTTCTGCCCTCATCTGCTTTACGCAGTTACACTGTTCGTGAACCAGCCTGCCTACCGCCTGTCACCACCACGATCCCGAGTTAGCTACCGCCGCAACCCTGCCACACCGGCGCCTGCTTCCGTGGCTGCCTCCAGTTCCTGCTGAGGCGGCTGTTGGCTCACACACGTGCCGCTGCTGCCATAGCCAACCACACTACCATGTTTCCCGCCGGCCACCCGCATGCAGCCACAGCCGCCGACCCAGCCAGGAGCCTTCCACGCTGCAGCCAGCCACCCACTTCCAGTCATTGCTGAACCAGCCTACTGGTAGGACTCCTGCCGCCGCTGTCCTGCTGCCCGCTGGCCACCGCATGCAATCACAGCCGCCAACCCAGTCAGGAGCCTGCCACGCAGCAGCCAGCCACCCACCTCTGCTGTCTGCAGCAGCCTTGGCCACCGCTCGCACCCAGGTACGCCGCTGTTTGTGCTCAGCCACGCCACCGTGTTTTCCTGCTGCGTTGCAGCCACTGCCGGCATCGCATCCTGACTACTCCAGAAATCGTGCTCAGCCTGCCATAAGAGCTACACAGACACATCTCAGTTCGCAACACACATGCTTCATCTGCCAAACCACTGCTGCCAAAAGACCGGGGTTCCTTGTGGTAACCCTGTCCCCTGTACCTTTTTTTTCTTCTTCCTCTGTCTTTTCCTGTTACTGCTCTTTTTTCTATCCTCCTTTAGTACCCTTTTATTAATAAACAGCTCTCAGATATAATATTGCCACGTTTGCACTTTATTTTAGTCCAAGAAATCTATTAAAAGAACCCTTCCTGATTCTCCTTGTAAAATCGGAACAGGACACCATGGCATTACCCCTACTGATGGGGCTGGGGGATGTCTTGCTCCAGGCTCAGCCCAGCTCCCTGTTGGAGCAGCACAGGATGAAGGAGGCAGTGAGAAATCCCTGTACATCACCCACAGTACCACATGTATAACAGATGGTGAGGTCACCACAGTGACAGCAGGAGTCTTTCAAAGTTCTCTGTGCCATAGCATGGAAAATCTCAGATCCACACCCCATCCCAGTGAAAACCAACTGATCTGCAGCCCATGGGCATCCCTCTGCACTGCTGTGTCACCACCCAGGTGCTAGGAATGCAGTCAGATCCTACATCTTCACACCACATGGCAAATGCTACAGCCATGGTTTTTATTTTTCTATGGATGTATTTCAGATTTTACTGTAAAAAAAAATAATTTTCGCTTATTAAATGACATCCAGACAATCTTCTTATTAAGACACCCAAACATTCTTCCATCTGTGTTTGTACTAACTGAAAACTAAACCATTCTTATCAACAGGTTTGTCAGCAAGTCATGGGAAAAAGGTAAAATCAAGTAATGCGTGCAAACCTCTTCTTAATATGAGCATCTGTGTCTGGGATTTGGAATCCTTCCTTTTGTTTCTCTTATCTTAGAGAATTTTTGCCCATACGTTTCTAAGACACCATAATGACTGGGTGCTTAGGAAAGACAATACAAGGGCCCTTCGGGTAAAACTTGTAAGTAGCTATCTGGAGGGGGCAGGGATCTCGAGAGAGCTGGGCTGGGGGAAAAGGCAAGGGGAGCAATAACTCGCTCTTTTTGCCCCTCTGCATTTGGAAGAGAGGGAGGCTGCCATTGCTCGTCACAACTGTGGAGTATTCTGGCTCCTGCTGCCTGCCTGCTTCTCTTGTAAGTAGAGCTCTGCCCATAACAGCGGCCACTCTGCTGGGACCTATTTACCACCCTACTCCACTGAACAAGGGACCCTCCACCATCTGCTGCGGTGCTCAGGGGAAGAAAAGATNGAGACTGAACTGGGGGTTTGCTCTGTTCTTGTTTGTTGTGGTTACCATTGTTGTTGTTTGTCTGTCTTGATATATATATATATATATATAAGTAAAGAACTGTTATTCCTTTTCCCACAACATTGCCTGAAAGCCCCCTTAATTTCAAAATTATACTAATTCGGAGGGAAAGGGATTACAATTCCTATTCCAAGGGAGGCTCCTGCCTTCCTTAGCAAACACCTGTCTTCAAACTAGGACAATCTATAATGCCCTCAAAACAGATGGAACCTAAAAATCAACTTGGTAAAATCAGGGGAGGACCAAATTAACAAACTATTCTTACAGTACAGTAATTTTTCTTTCTTGAAAAAAATCCACAAACAGGTTGATCTCCTGTTCTGTGTCATTTAAAAGATGCAAAACTGTTCCCCTTTCAGCACCTTCCACCCCAGACCCTGTAAGCTCAGCCCAAAAGACAGCCCTGGTGTACCAGCAGTTACCTGCACTGGGGTCTTTCTTCCAGTCAGTTACGTGTGCTATTAAATCTCTCTCTTTTACTCATGCCACAGCCCAGAGATGTTCTGCTGGATTTACCAGGTCAGTTCTGAATTCTGGTCACATAAAGCTGTGACACAGAAAAATAGACTCAACACATCTTAATTCAAAGTCCGAATACACAACCTTTGTGGAAAGCAGTTTGCACTGCTGAGAATAAATCTCTATCTCTGTTCATGTATAAAGATCTAAGAATAAATTATTTGATAATGTTTATCCTTGTGCGGAAGTCTTATATCATTCATTATATGCTCAGAATAAGCAGCTGAGCTCTGAGCTGCTCTGAGGTCCTGCCAGGGTGAATGAATTACTCTTCCCCTCCCTGGGCAGTGAAGGGGCATTGCCTACAAGCCATTGCCAAACCCAGCCCCTCTCCTGTGTGCCAGATTCCTCCATGTGTCCCCCAGCCCTGTCCCAGAAGGACATCACTTCATGCACCTCCATCACAGCTCCTGATAGCTTCCCACCACACTTCTGCTCTTCCCACCAGATCTCCTGGAGCTGGGGCTCCTCTGGAGCCTCTGACAGCAGGATTCCACCTTCCTGCTTGGCTTCATCGTGGTGCTCCAGCTGAAATCCTTGCTGGCATTCCAAGGAGAGCCTCCCGCCCACCAAGCTAGCACAGCTCATCAGAGCCAATGGCCTGGACACAGCCTCCACATCCCACCGGCTCCATGACTTGGCAGTGCTGGGTTAATGGCTGGGCTTTGATGATCTCATGGTCTTTTCCAAGCTAATGGCTCTGTGGTTCCATGGACTGCTGCACCAGCAGCTCAGGACTTCTGCTGCCAAGCCTTAACCTCCACTTCATCCCAGAAAGATTTTTATTCCAGCTCCCACTACTGCAAACTCTGTCCCTTCCCCACAGTTTGGAAGGAACACTGACAGGCTGCTTCACAGAGATCAGCTCTTTGATCTCTTCCCAGAGAGGAGATCAGCTCTTTGGATTTCCACCCATAAGGGTTTAGGTGTTACTAATACTGTTGGGAATGGCATTTTTAATGCTAAATCAGTTTCAGCTTAAGCCAAGGAGGCCAAGTATCGTGGGCAGCACAGAGAAGGACTCACAGGAAGGATTTGCAGAAGTTAAGGAATTTTTATTTAAAAAATAAAGAAATCTGTGATTAATCTCCTTAATGCAAAGAGCATTTTCTGGGACGTCAGTTTAATGACTCAACACTTCTGCCGCAATGTCACAAAATCCTTTGACTCATCCAGCTCCCGGAGTCCAGGGAATTTCTGGCTTTTATTCAGAGTCAAAAGTGCTGAACCCCAGTAGAAGGCAAATAGCTGGAGAAGGGAATAGAAGTCCCTCAGGACGGGATGCAAAGACACTCAGCAAATCAGCATTGTCAGACCAGACTGATGTTTTAGAGTCACATCCCCACCCACCTGTGCCTACACCAGGCTCTCCCCATCCCGAGATCCCCCAACACTGGCACTGGAGGGCAGGGAGAGTGGAGCACCCAGGGAGGGACAGGCAGGGCTGGGTGCAGGCAGACCCTGTGGGGGCTGGGCGCTGATGGTCATCCTAGCCATGGGTCTGGCAGACACTGGGGATGGGCAGTGAGCACTGCTCAGGGTGTCCCAGGGGCTGCTGCATTGCCCAAAATCCACCTCACGGTGACAAATGTCAGCCAGACCTGACAGAACAGATGGACAGAGACTGGAAAGCAAATGGAGAGAAGGGAATTTGGTGCTGATTTGAAAGGCCCTGAAGTGCCTCATTAGGAAAACACACATCTGGGCACAGGCAGAGCAGCCTGCAAAGGTGGGGAGGACAAGATGTGAGAGGAGCTACCATGCACAGCCAGCTTCTGTCACCCATGGGGTCAAAGGACAGCCAGAGTTCCCAACAGACACCACACACCTTCATTAACATTGGATGCAGACCCAGGTGATAGCTTTCTCAACCAGACACATGCTCCAAGCAAATAAATCCAGGAGAGGTTGGGAACCCCCACAAAAACCCAGAGCACTCCTGGGGGTTCCTTCACCTCAGGATCCCAGCCATCATCCCTGGTGATGGCGATGCCAGGCTGGCATCGTGTCTGTGCACTGCCTATGCCAAGGCACAGCCCTGTGTGTGCCCAGACTGGGGTTATGCCCTGGACCACGGCACCAGCAGCTCCTGGGTGACTTGGCTGACTCCTTCTCATCCCCTCCACCACCTCCCTGCCCACCTCCCTCCTGTCCCATCCACCTCCAGCATGTACAGAGAGAGGGATGGGATCTGGGGGCAGTGGGGATGAGGAACTGGGAGCAATTGGAGCGGGTTTGGTGCCTGTGCTGGTTTCTACATCCCTCTGCTGGGCAGCCAGCGCAATTGCTAAGGAATATGGCAGGAACCGCAGGAAGAAGGCTAGCAGGAAAGGAATAAATCCCCACTAAGTTTTTAGAATTAAAATATCAGGGAAAAAAATCCAACTTCTTTAAAATTCCCAGTGTGGCAGATCACCACCAGCACTGCGACCAGACAAACTAAAGTCCGTGTGAACATCCCTTGTCCCAGCTCTGCCTGAGGGGACAGGATTGATCTGAGATTTTCACCTGGAGAATCCCTGAAACAAAAATAAGCTGGGAATCCTTGCCTTGCTGTTCCAGACATTGGATATATAGAAGACTTGCATAGGATTCATATTTAAAAATATCACTCATCTTTTATATTCTTGTAAGGCAGCAGAGGCTGTGGATTTGGGTTTGGACACATCAGTTTTTAGTCTAAGCTCAGGCAGAGGTTTTCTGCATGATCTGGGACATTTCTGTTGTGGTTTAATCCCAGCTGGCAGCTCAGACCTGCACAGCCACTCACTCACCTTGGTGGGACAGGGGAGAGAATCAAAAGTGAGAAAAGAAACTCGTGGGTTGAGATAAGCACAGTTTAATAGGGAAAGTAAAATCCACACACACAAGTAAAACATACCAAGGAATTCATTCCCCATTTCCCAGGGCAGGCTCAGCCATCCCCAGGACAACTGGGCTCCATCATGCTAACATCACTGGTGGGGTGAGGAGCAGAACAGCCCCTGGCTATGCCAGCCCTGCTCAACAACAACTAAAACATCCCTGTGTTATCAGGACTGTTTTCTGCACAAATCCAAAACACAGCCCCATACCAGCAACTGGGAAAATAATTCACTCCATCCCAGTGTCCTAGGTTACAATGTAACATGTAACCAAAAGTATGTATTCTATTATCATCTTCACAGGCTGTTAAAGCAGGTGGAGCAGTGTTTTTTATCTCCTTCCATGACTCATCCCTGGTAAGTCCCTCTGGGGGCTGTCTCTGTTAATGGGCCATCAAGGACCCACCACATGACTCATGGAATTACCTCATCCCATTGTGAGATGCTCTGCCCAGGGGAGGAGCCAAGCATTCCCACCTGGATATAATCTGGGATTTGGAACTGCACAAGCAGCCCTGCCTACTGGATTCCCAGAGGACATGAGCTACCACTGGACCTTCAGGTGGAGACCAGACCCTTCTACAGGATCACTGCTTCAACAGAACCACTTCATCTGGACGGCTATCACTCTGACTGACAGGGTGCCAGGTTGTATCCTGACTCTGTCAGTGTTTCTTGCACTATTGCATTTATTTTAATTTTCCTATTAAATTCTCATTCTGACTTGCGATCTCCCACTGGTTTGTTTTCAAACTAGTACAGCCAGTCAAAACAAGCACTCTCCACTCTTTATTCCATACCATTTATTTCATGCTCAGGTCCCACAGTATCCACACAACCTCATTGACCACCAGCCCCCTTCCCATCTTTTGATATAATACACAGATATTATTTCCCTAGTCTTTGGACCACTGTGTAAAATGTCCATAAAATGTCCACAAACGACCACAAAGTGACCTTTCAGTTCATTTAGCCCATGCCTTTGGGCTCCATGGCATGTTGGTGACTCAGGGGTGGAGAAGTGGTGTCTGTTGGGAGCTCCTGGGCACCGAAGGCAGCCCAGGTCAGGTCACTGCTGCCCTGCAACTGCTTCTTGTGTAGCTCCTCTGCTGGTTCAGGTGGTTCCTGCTGTAGTAATTCCTATAACCTGCATCTCAAATCCTGGGTTGTGACAATTTAAAGCTATTTCCGTAACAATCTCCACCCCTTTGGACCTGATTATCTGGTTTAACATTGCAGTGAACTCTTTCCTCCTTCCCTGTCCCTGCTCTGGCTTGGATTTAATCACAGACTGCAGAGCCCCTACGGATGACCCTGCTCCAAGTGGAGCCTTATCCATGAGCCACAGTCTCCCCAGGGAGACCTGCACAGATTTATCCGGAGCCACAGAGCTCTGAGTTGCACCTGCTCCAGCGTGTCCTCATCCAGGGGCCACAACGCCTTCAGAGGCACACCTGCTCCAGTATGGCATTATCCACAGCCACATTCCCTTTGGGAGTGGCCCTGCTTCAACATGGCCCTACCCCTGCCTTCATCCCTCTGTGTGCTAATCCATGGCCACACAGTTTCAGGTGCTCCAGCATGGCCTCATGCACAGCCGTGGATGTTCAAGGTGTACCTGCTGCAGCATGGACTTATCCTACACAACCAGGTGCCCTGAGATGTCACTTCTCCAGCATGGATTTATCCTTAGGCCACAATTCCTTTGGAGGTACAGCTTTTGCAGGATGGACATGACCACAGTCAGTCACTTCCAGAAGTACCTGCCCTGGTGTGGAGCTATCAGATGCTTCTGAGTGTCCTGCTCCTGTGTGGACTCATCCCCAGGTCCCAGTCCCTCTAGGAAAGAACCTGCTCCTGCACAAACTCGTCCCCAGATCCCAGTCCCTTTGACTGGAGCTCACCTGGAGTTCCAGCCTGCCCAGACAGCACAGCACAGACACAGCAGCATCTCCCTGGTTGTTATCCAGGTGTTCCCAGTCACAGCACAGTGAGATGATCAGCACCACAGCCAGCATGGAACGCCAAAAGCTGCCACTAATGAGCACAAGACTGCAATCTGACCAAGTCAAGCCCCCAGCAAGCACAGGAGCTGTCAAAATTAACAGCACAATAGCACTCACACCTATAGATTCCACCCAATACATTACAATCAAACCTGTCACTATCTTGCCCCACAGCAGGCACCAAAAAGGACCTTTGTGGCTGCTGCACTCCCAGGCAAAGCAAACTATGGGATTAATTCCCCACTTCCCATGGGCAGGGAGGTGCTCAGCCATGTCCAGGACAGCCAGGCTCTGTCATGGTAACAGGGACTTGGGTAGACAATTGTCATGACTCCAAACACCCCCCACTTCCTCCTTCTTCCCTGGCTTTACATTATGGTCTGGAATGTTCCTGGGGTCAGCTGTGCTCAGCTGTCCCCACTGTGTCCTCCCCAATTCCTTGTGTACTCCTCGTGCTGGAGGAGTGAGGAGCAGAACAGCCCCTGGTTGTTCCAGTCCTACTCAGTAACTAAAACACCCCTGAGTTATCAGGACTGTTTCCAGCACAGATCCCAAACACAGCCTACACCAGCTGCTGTGAGGAGAATTAACCCCACTCCAGCCCAAATCAGCATAATGTTATTAACCCAGCAGTGCGCCAGCTGGATCTAGACACTCCATGTGGAGAGATCAACTGATTTTTATAAGTACACATAGGAGAAGCCAAGACAACAGCCCTTTCATACAGTTCTCAAACTGAATAAAATGAGAAATTTGGGTTCAGAGTGCAATTAAGTGCTTTTTGTGGGCACAGAATTGATGGCATTCCTCCTGTGGCCTCCTTTGGACCTCTTGCCTCCTTTATCTGAAGCAAGAGAATTTTGGCTGGAGTCTGTGACCATGTCGAAGATGTCCACATAACATTAGATAGTGCCACTGGGCAGAAGAGCAAACACTTTCAGAGCCCAAGGATATCCATTTTTCTCGGCATGTGTGAGCTCTAGCTGTACCAACACCCACTCTGAGCCATACTGGGAACTCCTACTCACAGAGAGGGACCATGGCGGAATGAATCCATTTACAGGAGATAGAACAGGAGTCTGAGAGCCAGTACAGCCCATGTGCATCTGTGCTTGGCATCTGTTCTGCACTGGACACTTCAAAGACCAAACCCAGAGGGGACCCACAAAGCATATGAGGACATACCCTCACATTTTGCAAAAGAAACAGTGGAAAAAAGTCCTATCCCAGTACTGATGCACAGAAATAGTCATAGGCAGCTCAGCAGTTCTCTACATATGTGTCAGGAGGTCCCATTTTGATCCAAACCCAGGAGTCAGTGGCTGGGATGGCTCCGAAGGAGATGCTAAGGCACAGCAGATGGATGAGCTGCTTGATCAGCTTCTGGGAGCGGGTAACATCACCCATGCCCCCCTTGACTGAGTGGCAGTTTTAGTTTGTGCCATGACTGGATGCCAATAGCTTTTGTTTTAACAGGACAGAGGACTTAAAATCCTTAGGAACTGTAGCTGAAGGACTAAAAATCCGTAGGAAATCACCCATATGAAGCTCATTGATTTGCCATGGCCTGTCTCTGAGACTTCACTTCTTTGTCCCTTTGCTTTCTTCCCCACATCCTATGGAAGAGAACATTATCCCCTGCAATGCTCCCTGATCCTGAATTTTGGAGAGAAGAAGCCATGTGCAAGAAGAAGGGATCCTTGTAGGCAGGGCCACACTTTCAGGTGCCACAAGGACACCTCCTGCCTTCTGCCCTCCCTCTATTCCCCACAAACACAAGCAATGAAGGTGAGACACCCAGGGATGTTGGAAATGACCCAGCACTCAGGTCCCAAGAACACCTGAACTGAGTGGGGCCGTTTAGCATGTGAATACCTCTGGTGTCAGTGCCTATGGGATTCCCACAGAGGAGCTATGCGAAAATGGGAGAAAACCTGCCCATTTTGCCTCTGGAGCAGCCCCTAGGTCCAGAACTGGATTCCCAGTCAGAGAAGTGTGATGAGAACAGGGTGATGGGAGAGGGAAGCCCAACAGAAACAGTCGGACACTTGACAGCAGCATCCTGAGACACCAGTCTTGCAATACACAGCTGGTGGATAATAAATTCATTATATGCATGCTTTAGACTGTTTTCATGAGCCACTCATATATGGCCATACCTGCTGCTGGCATGGCTGGAGAAAGAACATGAATTTCACACCGAGGGCTCCTCTGACAACAGATTACAGGAAATAATCACAAGCCAAATATTAGCCCTCAACAAGACAGACAAATTACATTGATGTTTGTATTGGACTAACAATAGAAGGCCTGTAGAAGGTTACCAGAGCTCTGCTTCATATGTCGCAGATTATGATTAATTACAGATTCAAACCTTTGTACTGAGAGATCAGAGTCTTTCGCCCTTAGGGGGGAAAAACATGAATGTAATTTCTTCTTCTGACACTCTCCCCTCCTTCCACTCTGGCACAGAAA
This sequence comes from Orthonyx spaldingii, assembly GCA_013397795.1. Lineage (NCBI taxonomy): Eukaryota > Metazoa > Chordata > Aves > Passeriformes > Orthonychidae > Orthonyx > Orthonyx spaldingii. The sequence continues at coordinate 48,889 of VZTJ01005690.1, read as the reverse complement.
CACAACGATACTTGTCTGTCTTCATTACTCTTAAGTGCCCAGGGAAAAGGAACAAAGATTTGAATTACAGAGTTGCAGGTTCTGGTTGTGCAGCTCCAGCTGATTTGGTGGACCAAACCACAAAATTTACAGGTTTGCGTGTTTATCCTGGGTTCCAGGAGCACACATCCCTCTGGGTGTGAGAAAGGCTGTGGATTCAGGGCTGAGCCTGCTGTGTGCTCGTATTCATCAGGAACAGGACTGCCAAGCCAAGGGTGTAAAAATGACAGGGCACAACAGAGAGAGGTCAGGGCAATGGCCTGGGACCACTGATCTGGAAGGATGGAGAAGATTATTGGATCTTATCTGCATTTGCTTTGAGCAACCTCTACCAGCCTGCCTGGACTGTGGGAGAGATGAGGGTCACCTCTAAGTCACTGTGTCACTGTTTTACAGCCAGTTCTTGTCTTCCAGGATTTCCAACAGACCATAAGGAAAGGAATAAGACAGCACAAGGCTGAGGCTACCCTAATTACTGCCAAGGCTGGTCAGAGAGGTCCCTAAACGGCCTTGGAATAGGAGGAGGTTTTGCCATTCCCCTTCTGGGCCCCAGGCTGGTCCTAATCCAGGACCAATGTGGGAGAAGGCTAGAGGAAGAAGAAACAAGGTGAAAAACACATCACTGATTATGGGGGACAAACAGTGAAAAAAGAGGAGGAGATGTGAGAAGGAAAGATTTGCAAATGGCTTGAGGGGGCACTGGAGGGGGACATGGCACCAAGTGAGGAAGCACCTTGAAGACTCTTGATTCCTTCTCAAGGACAGAAAGGGAAAAACAAAACAAGAGGGCAAGATCCTAATGTGAATCCTCCCTCCCCTTTCTTGTGACCTCAGCAAATCTCACTCTGCTGCCACCTGCCAAGGGCCTTGAGACGTTTCACCAGAGACAGCCATCACATTATCAGGGCCCTTGAAGCCTGAAAGACACAACAGCCAGTGCTGGTATATCAGCATCCTGTGCAATACAGGACTCCTCATTCTATGTGGTCACATCTTCTGTATATTCCAAAGAGCAAACGGGGCCCAGACACAGATGCTTTGGAGAAAGGGGCTCTGGCTGTCGAGTCCCTGGCCCGGCTGTGGAGCTGCTCCGGGGGTTGTGCTGACCCAGCCCCAGGGAGGTGCCTGTGCTGACATCCCACCAGATCTGCTCACACACGAGCAGGAACCAGGGAACAGTGTCTGCTTTTCCCATCTGAACACTCCCTGACCCAGGAAATGCATTCCTAGTGCTGTTTGTCCCTTTCCTGATCTGTCTCACTCCAGTCTTGCTTTGTTGCTGACTGGTTTGGGAATTTTTCCAACCTGACTTTGCTTCTGGGAGTGGGTTTGTTGGGTTGTCTCATTACAGAAGAATCAAATCCCTCATGTACTTTTGTTTCCTACCACCTACCAACCCGGGGGGGGAGGGGGAGGGGGAAGGGGAGGGGTGTGCAGGGCCGAAGCTCAGCTATCTGTGTGCACAAAAACTATCCGGGAAGCACAGGGCCTGTGATCATTCCCACTCTGTACGGCCCTGAGCCGAACAGGCTGGATTTCATCCCCTTCCAGGGCACGGCACAGGGATGTTCTCCCCAGAAAAGGTGCTCATGTAAACACCAGTCAAGGGCTTAGAGCTCAGAGGTTGCATGGATAGCACTTTTGCCATCAAGAATTTATTTTTCCCTGTTGGAACAGGGAAAGAAATTCCTTATACCGAAAGGCAGAGATGTTGAAATGAAAATCATCACCCATGAAGAGAGCAGCTTTTGTGGGCTGTGAGAAAAGCACTGAAGGGCAGATATTTGGAGAAAGACAGTTCCTCAGGGCTCTGGTCCTGAAGAGCATCCACCTGCAGGGAAGCCCTTAAAAACAGCCTGAGTTTTCCTCCTTATCCTTGAACTTTTAGTCCAGGCTTTCACACTGCCTTTCACTGGGCACGGGATGGTTCAGCTGCACCTGTTTAATGGGGTCATTTTCCAGTGGGTCTTACAGGCAGCTCCATAGGTGCCAGCACAGACAATTCCAGGTGAATGCCCCTATCAAGGGTTTTAAAAGTTGTGCCAGGGACTCATTTCTTGGGGAGAACAGGAGTGGAAAGTAACAGAATTCAGCTATAGTGGGGAGAGGAGCTTTGGAACCAGGCACTACAACCTGGAGTTATCCCAAAGGAGACACAACTTACTCAAATAATGGATTTTCTGACATTTTATGTCTTTGGTAGAATTCATCCTTTAGTTCTGTGTATGCCTTACTCAGTGCAATGGTGTTGCTGCCCAGAGGAGAGGCTCAGCAACACTGTGGTATTTTAGTAATAAACAGTTTTCCCACTTACCAGTTTCTGAGAAAGCTCTGGTGCTTCAGAGCTTATTCTCCAACAAAAAAGCTAAACGTGGAAAATCCTGAGTGTGAGCCACATCCCAACACTTCCAGGAGAGCTTTTATTTCAGTAGGCTCAGGGCAAGGTACAACATCTCTCGTACTGTTCTTCTCTGTGTTAGGCTATTCAGGACTTAAAATAGGCCTTTTGAAGTCTCTACACAGAGATGTGTAACGGCTAAATTTACCTACAAGTCAAAGTATCTGTATATCGTAGGAAAAAAATAATACAGCAACTTGTAAATTAGTGACTGAACTGCATGAGTCTTTTTAAAGCACACAGAAAACCCTCCATGAATTTGTGAAATCATCCAAGCCCTGTCCACTGTAACAGGTCACTCACTGCCTGTTGCACTACATGAATCAAGCGTTTATTAAATGAGAAAAAACTGAGACTTGAGAGATCCTCCCAGTTCTGTAACTCAAACTCAGCAGTTGCTTTGTTACAGATTCACTCAGGGCAACACCCTGGAAAGGGAAGGCAGTGATGGAGCCCTGGGCTGTCAGGGACAGGGATTTTCCAGCATGGAAGCATGAGGTGAACACAAGCTGCTTTTAAAGCAGCTGGGGAAAAATCTTGGAGTAGGACTAAATGTGGCCTTTTTACTATTTCAATTATGTAGTATGCAATATAAAAATGTTATCTGCATTAGAATAGAAATGCTTATATAAAATATATTTACTCTAACACAATATAAGTATAATAATATTTATAGAATATAGCAGTTTGTCTCAAATATATAAATCATAGTGTACACTATTAATACGTTGAATGTGAAGCCCACCAGACTGTAGCAGTGCATTTATCAACATATTGTGACGTTTTGTATCAACAGACTGGGAGAATTTTCCAAATTCAGAACATTGAAGGGAGGTCAGGACACACACTTGGTGACCTCCGGGTTGGTGTTTGGGATTCTCCTGGACAGCCATGCCTGGAAGGCACTCCAGACATGGAGCCCTTGGGGCAGCCCGGGCTGCTAGGAGGCCGTGACGGGGCTCTGCCGGGCTGACCCCGGGGGCTCTCTCGGACTGACCCGGGGGCTCTGCAGCACTGATTCCGGGGGCTCTCTCGGACTGACCCCGGGTGCTCTCTCGGGCTGACCCCGGGGGCTCTCTCGGGCTGACCCCGGGGGCTCTGCGGCACTGATTCCGGGGGCTCTCTCGGACTGACCCCGGGTGCTCTCTCGGGCTGACCGCGGCNCGGGGGCTCTCTCGGACTGACCCGGGGGCTCTGCAGCACTGATTCCGGGGGCTCTCTCGGACTGACCCCGGGTGCTCTCTCGGGCTGACCCCGGGGGCTCTCTCGGGCTGACCCCGGGGGCTCTGCGGCACTGATTCCGGGGGCTCTCTCGCACTGAGCCCACCTGAGGCCGCACAGAAGCAGCGCATGCGTTCAACCGTCGGCGTGAGCGCGCGCGCGCGCCACTCAACCACCACCCTCCGAGCGCGCGCGGCGCGGTGACGTTGGCGCAGGCCCCGCCTCCCGGTATAAAAGCGGCGGCGGTGGCAGGCGCCATTGTGGTGCGCCAGGCCTGGCCGTGCGGAGGGGGTCGGCAGCACTTTCGCCCCTCGCGCCGCCAGCGCTCTCGCTCCTTCTCTTTCTCTCTCTCGCGCTCTCTCTCTCTCTCTCTCTCTCTCTCTCTCNTCTCTCCCCTCGCGCCGCCCGCGCTCTCTCTCCTTCTCTTTCTCTCTCTCGCGCTCTCTCTCTCTCTCTCTCTCTCTCTCTCTCTGTCTCTCTCTTTCTTTCTCTTTCTCTCTTTATTCCTTCCCCTTCCTCTTGCTCCTCCTCTCCTTTTCTCTCCCTCTCCCCCTCACCCCCGCCGCGGAGATGCCGCGCGTGTACATCGGCCGCCTGAGCTACCACGTCCGGGAGAAGGACATTCAGCGCTTCTTCAGCGGCTACGGCCGCCTGCTCGAGGTCGATCTCAAAAACGGGTGAGCGCCGTTCGTCCGTCTGTCCGCCCGAGGGCCCCGGGCAGGGCCAGGCCCGTCCATGACGTGGCCGCTGCCGCGTGGCGCCGGCGCAAGATGGCGGCCGGGGGGGGAGCGGAGCGCGGGGGCCCCGGCGTCGTCCCGGGTCTCTTGACATGGACCGAGGACCGCGACATGGACCTGCCGCCGTGGCATTGTGTCCCGGCCTCCACCTGACCGGGCCTTTCTCCTCTGCCCAGCTACGGCTTCGTGGAGTTCGAGGACTCCCGCGACGCCGACGATGCCGTGTACGAGCTAAACGGGAAGGATCTGTGCGGGGAGCGGGTTATCGTGGAACACGCCCGCGGC
>VZTJ01005690.1:32836-44081 GCA_013397795.1 Orthonyx spaldingii | reverse complement strand
ACCGAGCCCCGAGGCTGGGGGGGGGGTCGCTAACGGGGGGTACCCGGTGCACCGCTGGGGCTACAGCGTTTTCCCCGGCACCAGCGGCGCCCTCGGGTATCCGGGAGCAGTTCTGGCTGCCAAATCGTGGCCTTCTAGAAAGGGTTGCTCTGCTAATTAACGGCTCCAGTTTTCCTGGGAGCGTTTATATGTGACAGCGATGTTGCATCAGTAATGTTAGTGTATAAATGTCGTTGTGTAACTGGGGGAGAATCGCTCAGCTGTGAACTTTCATGTAATTGATTCAGTTGGATATATGGGAGGGACGGGGGGGAGGTTTTGGAGCAGGAATCTGTTGTGCTAAAGAGGGGGTATTGTAAATATGTTGATGCTCAGCTCGCTCGTGTAGCTTCTTGAGCTGAGCTATGTAGAGCTTGAATGGCCTGGTACTGTAAAAGTACTAAGGTTGATTTTTCAGTGGTGTCTGGAAGCGTGGTGTTGGGGGGGCGGGTTTCTGTCTTTTTAAAAAAATCAAATGTATGTTGTTTTAAAATTGTTGCATGTTCAATTCAAACTTTTTAACAAGTCCTTGATGTTTCAATTTAAAAGTGACCAGTGGGGCTGAGGCTGTGTCCACTGAGGCTAAGATGACTGCCTTTCCTGGCCATGGCTTTTCCATACATTGTGTGACCCTTGCCCTATGACCCTTTGGCTGACCTTACCGGAAGCCATGACGACAGCAGCCTTTTGCCATTAGACGCAGGGTGATGGTGAGGATTCCAAGGGTTAGACAAAACTGGTTAAACTGAACTAGGTGACTGTTACCTTGCGTGTTTTGTGGCCAAACCACCACCAAAAACCTCATACTGTGATGTAAGTACTTAGCGTAACTAGTAAACGTTTTTGTAAAATGTAGAAATGCATGTAATCAGTTAAGTTTTATATTTTACAATGTTCTGTAAAATAAAACTTAGCAAGGTGAATCTAATAAGGAGCAGTCACTCTCTAACAGATCATAGGAGCACAGACTTGTAGGATGTTAGTCTGTTTAATTTGCCATTAATATAGATCATGGCAAAATTGCAAAGTTTATTGGAGGCTTAGCGAAATAAAGTCCTACTCCAGTAAATATGACTGTTCAACTAACTTTTTCAGAACATTTAGCTTCCTTCATGCTAGGAGACGACCTAACTTTGTTTCTTTGTACAATTAAGGTGGGGGTGGTGGCGGATATAGCAGTCGGAGACAATCTGGACGAGATAAATACGGACCGCCCGTTCGTACAGAGTTCAGGCTGATTGTTGAGAACCTTTCCAGTCGCTGTAGTTGGCAGGATTTGAAAGTAGGTATTGATGTTCTTCGTGGAATCTGTTGAGAATATCAGGAAGCAATAGCTTCCTTTAAGAGCAGTGTTGATTTTGATGCAGTAGAATAATTGTTTGTGTGCATTGAGTGCTGCTTGCAGAGCCCAACGTTCTGTAACTGCCCTGTGCTCCTTGCAGGATTTCATGAGGCAAGCTGGGGAGGTGACCTATGCAGATGCTCACAAAGAACGTACAAACGAAGGAGTGATCGAGTTCCGGTCGTACTCAGACATGAAGCGTGCCCTGGACAAGCTGGATGGCACAGAGATAAATGGCAGGAAGATCAGGCTGGTGGAGGACAAGCCACGCTCCAGCCACAGGCGATCCTACTCTGGCAGCAGGTCCAGGTAACTCGTGGGACACACTGGTGACTGCAGCAAAAATGGTTCCATTCAGCATGGGGATGGGTACCCTACCTGCAGCAGCTACCTTCAGCTGATGGTTTAGGAATAGGAGGAGGCCTCAGTGTAGAAGGAAATATTTTACATCATACAGCAAAGCCAGGTTTGAGCAGTTTTTCACATGTGAAACCTCAGATGTGGTTCACTGACAGTATGTTGAACCCATCCTGGTGGGACCACCCTTGCTCTTGAGAAGTTCTGTAGCAGCATTTCTTTGTTAGATTATGCTATTGATAGCACAACGTATTAGATGCATTCAGGAAGATTCTTCCCTGTGAGGATGGATTTCCCAGAGCAGCTGTGGCTGCCCCTGGATCCCTGGAAAGTGTCCGAAGCCAGGTTGGACAGGGCTTGGAGCACCCTGGGCTAGTGGAAGGGTGTCCCTGCCATGGCAGGGGGTGGAACAAGGTGATCTTTAAGGTCTCTTCCATCCTATCCTTGATGATGGAGGGCACACCATGCAAAGAGAAAGGGAATGATGTTTTATATGTCTGCAGGTCACGATCCAGGAGACGGTCTAGAAGCAGAAGTCGGAGAAGTCGGAGCAGCCGCAGCAGATCCCGTAGTGTCTCCAAAAGCCGTTCCCGGTAAGCGCCCCAGAGTTAACCCTGCCAGTGCAGGAGCTCCCTCACTGACAGATGTCTACAGCTGCTGGAAGTGCACTGCAGGCCATGCAGAATAAACTCTCTCTCTCTTTGAAAGATCTAAATCCAGGTCACGAAGCAAAGACCGCTCCCGTTCCAGATCCAAAAGCAGGAAGTCCAGATCGAAGAGCAAATCGAAAGCTAAGTCTGACAGGGGTTCACGCTCACACAGCAGATCCAAGGAGAAGTCTGAGAAGTCCCGGTCCCGATCCAGGTCCAGGTCTCGATCTCCCAAAGAAAATGGAAAAGGGGATGCTAAGTCTAAGTCCAGGTCCAGGAGCAGATCTCGCTCCAATTCTCCCCAGCAGCAGCCATCTGCCAAGGCTCGCTCCGAGTCACCGCCCAAAAGAGCTGCCTCCAGGTCCCGCTCCAGGTCTCACTCAAAGTCCCGCTCGCGATCAAGATCCAGTTCAAGAGATTAGCACTAGAACTCTCACCTTGCACACTATTACGGAACATTTTCCTACCTGTCAGGCCATTAGTGTTATGTTAGTACTTCAGAAGCTGGTTTTTTCTCTTGCAGGAGTGAATGGCCTAAGAAGTAAGTCATAAGGCATAAAGGTTTAATTTGTATCTCAAATTCGACAATATGAGGTGAAATGATGATACAAAGCAGGAAAAGTCCCCCTTTTGTAGAAATTGAGCTGAAAGTTTGATTTTATAGCATTTCTGCAGGAGGAACTTAACTACTCTTAAATGCAAAGTGGTTTTTATATTAAAAATAAACTGAATATAAACAGGCTTAAATACGGGCTTTTTGAAAGTATCCTTTTTTCCTGTTTTTTTTTCATGACATTAGAACTATGGGTGTCATTAGTTTCATAGGTTTCAGCTTGCTGCCAAAGGCAGGATTGCCTTGCTAGGCAGGTCACACAGTTTATCTTAATTTTGGAAGCAGGCTGCAAACTCTATAAACCAGTAAGAGTACTAGGAAGATTTTAAACCAGCAATAAACTGAAGTTGGAGGACTTAGTTGTACCTTAACTTGCCAAAAGAACATTCCCCCCATACTGAGACTATTAAAGGTAACAAAGGTGCCCTGGAACCCGTATTCTACAGTACTGCTGAAAACCCCTTTGTTCCAGACTTGAAAGAAAAAAAGCTTTCTGATATTTCTTGCTTGAATCTCAAGTGTCACTGTTGCCAGACACAGTGTCTCTTGGCTGTGGTCCAAGTCACTAGTATGTTGTATGGTTTGTCAACCCATTGAATATGAAACCCAGGTAAAGAAATCTGTCTTCCCTCCCTTTTGACTCACTTATGTTAATGTTTTGCTTCAGACTAGGAGAACTATAATCCTCTTGTGTGTAGGTCCAAACATTATTGGAAATGTAATCTCTTGGAAGCTAGAGTTCTAGTTTTAACAAAGGCTTTGCTAAACTACAGTTGCCAATTCACTTAAATTGTGGAATAGAACTCGTCCCAAAAATTCTCTTTATAGTTAAATTGATTTTTGTAACATGCAGTAGCAAACATTAGAACTGCCTTGTACTCTTTCTAAAACGTGTAGTTTGACTTGTATAAAATTAAATTGATGACTCAAACTCTTGTGTTCATTGCAGTGAAACAAGATTCTTGCTCTGCCTTGTGCTGGGGAGATCACTATTTACCATGCTTTTGTGGAGAAACTACTTTGGTTTAGTGAGAGTCTTGGTAGCTCTTGAAAGGCTCTTGGTGGTGTGCTTGAGAGCAGCACAAGCTCTTTGTGTCCCAATTTGTCATCTTGTCCTTTCGGCAAGTGTGGCTGGGCGTGACAGCTGCACCTTCGGTCCCATGTTACCTGCCCAGAGGAATTGGGTCAGCATGGGGCATGTGAAATGTGACTTGATGCCAGCTTGTTTTTCCTGGAATGTCTTATGCTATAAACAATTCTCCTGAAATTCAGTTTCTAACCATTTCCTGATCATCTCTAGAAAGCTGCACTTTGCCTGTTGCAGGTGAGTATCCATGCTGATGGCAGAGGGGATCCTATGGAGAGTGGTCAGTTCCGAGCTCACGTTCCTGGAACCTGAACTGGAGTGGTTCCATGCCTGCTGTTGCAGGATCAGGTTATCAGCCTGGGTGCTGCAGTGTTCTCTGCACCTGACCCTGGTTGTAATTTGTGATGAGTTTCTGGGTTAAGTTGGGGCTGTTTGGTGAGAATGGTGTATTTTAGCATAATGAATAGAAAAATGGTGTTGCAGTATTGACTACTGCAGGATCTCAGATGGGAGGGCAGTACTGGGGGCTTCCTGCAGAATTCAGGCTGGGCAAGAACAGTTAAGTTCAGGTTTACAGCCCAAGATACACTTGAGGACATGTTTACTTAAACTTAAGTCGCCTTGGTTATACTTCTGATCATGGAGTAAATCAGACTTCAGAGAGAACTGCTCCTCTTTGTAAAACAGAACTTCACAGAGAACTCTGGTAAAATACACATCACACTCCTCAAAAGGATTGAGCTTGGATCTCAGCAGGTTAAAATGTTCATGTGCATATTCCCAGTATGTGTCTGTGTGGTAACAAGATGTTGACTGTTACTTTTTTGTAGATACAATACTTTCTTTCTAAGACTGACCCCAGTGCCAGCCTCAGGATGTGTCAGCCATTCCAAGGCCATGGGCATCCCAGCCTTGGTCAGCAATGCAGAATGCTGGCTCTTAACCAGCTACATTCAGCTTTCTGAAACGAGATTGCTGTGACAAAGGTTATGCTTTGAATTTATTCATGAATTACAGGGAAGAGCCAGATTGCATTTAACCAATTTACCTGAAACTCCTTTAAATATCAAGATTTCTTTCTGTGTTACTGGAGCCGCGGTGCCTGTCTCCTTTGGCTGCTGCCCTTCACTGTACAAATGAAGCAGGGATTCCTTGGCATGACTCATCCTTCTGGATGGGTTTCCTCTGGAAAGCCAGGAGGATTTTGGTAGTGCCAGATCCTGAGCCAGGCAGTGAAGTTCACAGGTTGTGATAATGCTGTAAGGAACCAGCAAAACCCAAACACCCTCAGTGTTCCAACTCTTGTCAGCAGCACTTTTTGTGGGAGTGGAACACTGCGGCTGGTGTGTGTTGGTGATCACAAGTGTGATTATTCCTGAGATCTCTTCTGGGTGTGATGAAAGGGGTTGGGATGGAGGTCTCTTTGGGGATGTGGTTCAGTATTGGGCTACCTTTTTTTTTTTTTTTTTTCACTTGGCCTAATCAATATAAATTTGTCTTTAGAAAGACGGAAGAGAAACCTGCCTTCTCATCAAATGGGGGGTGCAGGATTAACAAAATCCAAGTGTCCTGTAGCAAATTGCAAAGGAGATACCAACACTACCATTAAAAGTGAAACTTAGAATCTGTATTTGCAGTCTGGTCCTGGCCTTTTTCTATATTTGAAAAAAGCATCCCTCCATGTATTTTGGTTTTTGACATAAATGCAAGTTTCATCCTTAAATGGTAGATTCACAGACTGGTTTGTGTTGGAGGGACCTTAAAGACCATCCAGTGCCACCACCTGCCGTGGGCAGGGACACCTGCCACCAGACCAGGTTGCTCTAAGTCTCTTCCGGCCTGACCTCAGACACTTTCAGGGATCCAGGGGCAGCCACAAACTATTTGATTCACTTTTTATTTGATTCTACATCAGGAAGAGTTGTGTTGCTGTAAGGAAGGGCACAACTTCTGTGTCTGATGTACACTAAAGTCTCTCACTTTGCAATATCACTGCCTGGAGCAGAGCTGAAGGGCCTGAGAAAGTGACACTCCTTTTTCCTATTATAACATTTCTACCTCTGAATTCTGTGGTTTCAGACTCTATTTACAACTGGGAGATGACTCTGTCCCAATCCTGATTGTAACCGCCTTTAGATGAGTAGTGGGGAGGGGCATTTAAAACAGTTATTGGATTTCTTCACACATGGAATAACTTGAACTATTTCCAATTCCTACTGAAGTCTAATTTAGGTTGGCACTATAATATCCACAGAGCAATTTCATACATCAAAGAGTAAAAGATATGAAATCAGGAACTTGGCTGAGGAGCCTGGAAATCCCAGCAAATAGCTGAGGTGCTGGGAATATCGTTGAGAGGGGATGCAAGCCCTGGGATCATTTGAAAGACGCATCATTTGGATGTGGTTGGCAGTAAAGTTCCTGCAACATCCTCAGCAGCTCTTTTCTGTGTCCTGGCTTTTGTTTGTTTAAAGCAAACAGGAACATGTTACTTTAAAAAAGGTGCAGAAGCTCAACTAACACAAATATTGTTCTGTATAGTGGCAGCAGTTCAGGAATTTTATCTATGTGTCCTTAGGATCATAATGGTCGCTTTTACACTGTGATCAGCCCTTTCCCCCCCTTTTTTTTGTGGTTAGGTGAAAAGGATTAAATAGCTGAATATGGGCTCTTAACTCTCACAGCTACATCACACATTATTATTTTGCTAAATGTGTGCGTAGGTAGTACAGGGGAAGTTTCAGCTGTTTCATAATCCAGTAAAAATTTGCAATAAAGAAACTGCTCTGAAGTGGCTCATAAGCTTCCACCCTTTTAGCAACATCTATCATTACCAGGCTGGGTTGGAAGCACATAGGTATGTTCCTGTGGGAGAAGGAATAGCACAGCAGTTGGTATCACCACCAAAAAAGTGCTGACTACAGGAAGATGGCTGCAGCTAATGCATGACTCAGGGTGTAGTTCACACCAGTTTATACTAGGACTCAAGTTTTGGGCGTGGTTATCTGACCAGGGGCAACATCCTCTTGTTCACAGAAAGTAGCTTTTGCGTGATGGGCTAATTTAGAGTATCTTAAATATTCTTTTTATTCCTTTTCGAAGCAGAAGCTTAAGTCTTGCTCCAGTGGTTTTTTCCTCTGGGTAAAAACTGAATGCAGTAATTTCAGTGCAAAATACCTAAAACAGTGGAGAGAGAGCTGCAGGTGATACCAGGGTTGGAGGTGACAGCCTGTGCTGGCATGTGGATGGAGTGGGGAGGGGGTGTAGATTTATTACTGGTGTGTGCAACTTCTGGAACAGGATTATTCTGTAAATGGGAATAAGAACTGCGTTAAGCCAGCAGGTGGTAACTGGATCACAATTCATGGTCCTGGTGCAACCACAGTGTACAACTGCACCCAGGTGAGCTGCTGGGAGCAGAGCAGCTTTCCCCCCAGAATGTGGTAAAGTGCAAAATGTTTTCCCCTGCACAGCTCTTGTGCTCCTTGTTCTGCTCAGCATCACCACGAGAGGAAAGTAACACAGCACAGTCTCGTGTGATCACAGTGGTGACAAGGATGCTGTACAATTCACCTAGGGGGTGCCACAGCAGTTCCTGTTCTGCTCAACTCTGGTACAAGCATGGAATAAGTGCTGACAGCCATGGGAGACACAAGAAAAGAATTTCTGAAAGAGCTTCTCCAATTACCTTGTCTGGGTCTGTTTGCTGATGATTAAAACCAGTTGCTCTATCACACTGAAAGTGTAATCCACCACTTGCCATCATTCAGGTGTCACCTGTGTATATGTGGCAGTCCAGATCAGAATTGTTTTGTAGTTCTCCACACACAACATCCTGCTGAAAAGCATGAAACTGATACACAGCATTGCAGTGACCTTCCCAGTGGGAATTAAAGCCGCGGATGGCAGCAGCTTCCTGTTGCTTCATGTTTTATAAGGTCTCTGTCAGGCTTTTGGGACATGACTGTGGGTGAGGACAGGGGTGACAGACACTACCATGTGTGGATGCTGCCATCCTGCAAATAGCAGGATGTCGTGGGGATGAATCCCAGCCAAACGAGTCCCAGAGCAGCACAGCCCTGCACACATTGGGTCTCGTGAGACTAATGGCAGAGGAGAGTTGAATAATCTGCATCAGAATAAATTAAATCATAAAAGCATTACAAAGAGATAAGTTTAAGTAAACCAAAGCTCATAGAATCACAAACTAGCTCAAGCTGGAAGGGACCCATAAGGACCATTGAGTCCACCTCCCTGCTCCTGGCAGGACCACCTAAAATTAAACCATAGGGACTTAGTGTTGTCCAGACACTCCCTGAACTTGGTGCTGTGACCGCTTCCCTGGGGAGCCTGTTCCAGGCACTGAGCAGCCTCTGGGTGAGGAATCTTTTCCTAATGTCCCACCAGATCTTCCCCTGAGGCAGCTTCGTTCCATCTCCTTGGGTCCTATCGCTTGTCCCAGAAGGGGGAGATCAGCACCTGCACCTGGGAGGAAAGTACAGACAGCAATGGGGTCACCCCTCAGTCTTCTCTCCTCCCAGCTGAACAGCCCAGGTGGCCTCAGCTGCTCTTCCCAAGTCCTGCCCTTGGGACCTTTCACCGTCCTGGTCCCCTGTAAGAGACGGTCTGAAAATCCCTCATCTGCCTTACGATCATCAACAGAGACTGAAAGCCCTAAAAACCCCAAAAGAAAAGGAGGACTTTTACACAACAGTCCTGGCCTGGCTGAGGTGGGATGTTCGCCAAGTGTTGCCTGCAGTTGCGCCCGCTGAAGAACTGGTACAGGTTGTGATGGTACTGCGCTGAAGCAAGGAGAATTACCTGTTCTGAACACTGGCTCCCTGATCGCAATCAATGGGCCTCACAACAATGGTGGCAGATTTCCTCACCTCCTGGCCAGTTGCCCTCCACTTTNCCCCCTTCTTCTATACTTTGTTTTTTTATTTCTCTTTCTCTCTCTCTTCTATCACATAATCGTGTTGTTGGCACTCAATAAAAGTGCACTGTTTGATTTAAACTGAAATCCCCTTGTGTCTTTTGCACTCTGAGATCGGTAACGAACCATCACGACCCCCACTTGGTATTAGCGGATCGTGACATCCCCTCCTCTGAACACACGCCAGCTCTCAGATGTCCTTTGTGTGCTGAGGGGCCCAAACCATTCCCAGGACTCAAGGAGAGGCTGCCCCAGTGCAGAGCAGAGCAGGACAGTCACCCCCTGATGTCCCTTGGAGCAGGACTGGTCCTTGGGGCTGCCAGGGCACTGCTGGCTCCTGTTCCACTTGCCCTCAGTCCAAAGCCCCCAAGTCCCTTCCTCAGGACAGCTCTCCAGCCCCGAAGTATAAGTTCAGATCTCCTCCAACAGAGGTCACAGAAATGGAAGTTATGGCACAGAGAGGGAAATGGTTTGATGTCACATCAGCCAGAGGGCTCGCAGGGAAGCTAGGGCAGTTTCCTCTTTTTTACTTAATGTAGCTGTTTCCCGGGAATTCATTGTTCTGAATTCATGATTGGTTTTTTTACAGCAAGCACAGCCAGGAACAGGGAACTGATGGGAGAAGGGGAATGATGGGTGACTTTTCAAGTGACTGAGTTTCACTCTGCTCCCAATCCAAATCTGTTTGACCTCTCCTCTGCAGCATAAAAGTACTGATATGGGAAAACCGGTTTTTACACTGTGCCACTGGAGTTTTATTTGAAAATGGGGAAGAAGGCAGTAGCAGCAAAGGAGATACATGATTACTTCCCTCCTGATTTGCAGGATCTATTACTTCATTAGAGTCTGTGACTTAATATTTTTAATGTATTAAAAATTTTGGAGTGCAAAACTCAAGGTGGCAAGGAACTGGCAGATACACTAAAACTGTGAGGTTGTTTGTACAGTCTCCAAAGTGAGCAAGAACACTCCATGCTCTGGGTTCAGAGCAGCCAGAGCTGGCTGTCAGGGTGAGCACGCAGACTCTCCTCAGCCCATCCAAAACATATCAAGGACTCTTCTCAGAAGATTTTTGTACATTTGGCCCTTGTGCTTCCAGCCTTGGTTCCTTCCACTTCCACTTTCTGCAGATAAGTGGGACAGACCTTGTGGTCTGACAACACACTTCTTGTGTAGCCACAGAATACTGAAGGGTGGGCAGGTGAGAACCCTGGGTTTGACCAGGGCCCTTTGGAAGCGCTACTGCAGTGTGTCCGTCCTGCATTTCTACTACAGGACCAGTCAGAGTGATACTTTCACTTCCCAGGGATCTTGGGGATGTTGCATTAACATTCTCTGGTCCCTCTTTGGGCCTGTGGTTGAAGTGCCCTGATACAATGCCAGACAAGGCCTGAGGAACTGAGATGTTCTCCAGGGCCTCTTGGCTGCTGTGGAGGACACATCCCCATTGATGTTGTCTAATTCCTCCCAGAGGGGTGTTTAGTTAATTATACAATCTTAGAATGGATTGGATCGGGAGGGACCTTAAAGGCTCATCTCATTTCACCCCCTGCCATGGGCAGGGACACCTTTCACTATCCCAGGTTGCTCCAGGCCCCAGTGTCCAACCTGGCCTTGGACACTTCCAGGGATCCAGGAGCAGCCACAGCTGCTCTGGGCACCCTGTGCCAGGGCCTCCCCATCCTCACAGGGAAGAATTACCTCTTAATATCCCATCCAACCCTGCCCTCTGGCAGTGGGAAGCCATTCCCTGTGTCCTGTCACTCCAGGCCCTTGTCCCAAGTCCCTCTCCAGCTCTCCTGGAGCCCCTTTAGGCACTGGAAGGGGCTCTGAAGTCTCCCTGAAGCCTTCTCTTCTCCAGGTGAACACCCCCAGCTCTCCCAGCCTGACTCCAGATACAGAAGGGCTCCAGTGCATTCACAACACCCGTGCCTTAGCAAAGCAGCACCCTGTGGCTCTGTGCTCCCCGGTCCCGTCTAACGCTGGTCCCACTGCCCGGGGATGCCCGGCCGGTCCGGGGGACTCCCGGCGTTGCCATGACGATGCCCCCCTTTCCCCGCATCCCCCCGAAAAGCTGCGGCGGGGCTGAGAGCGGCCCTGCGGATGCGGCCCCGCGCGTCTCCACGGCGACGGCGCGGCTGAGCCGCCCCCTCCCCGCGCTCCCCGCGCACACTCGGACCGGCCCCGCGCCCCTCCCGCTCCGCGCCCCCCGCACCCTGGG
>VZTJ01005690.1:0-27122 GCA_013397795.1 Orthonyx spaldingii | reverse complement strand
AGATAAATAAAGCTTTTGTTCAATGTCTAGGGCAATCAGCAGAACAAATCATAGAATATCCCGAGTACAAGGATTCTGGTCCAACTCCTGGCCCTGCACAGACACCCCAACAATCCCACCCTGTGCCTGAGAGTGTTGTCCAAATGCTCCTGGAGCTCTGGCAGTCCTGGGGAGCCTGTTCAATGCCTAACCACCCTCTGGAATTAAAANAAAAAAAAAAAAAGATAAATAAAGCTTTTGTTCAATGTCTAGGGCAATCAGCAGAACAAATCATAGAATATCCCGAGTACAAGGATTCTGGTCCAACTCCTGGCCCTGCACAGACACCCCAACAATCCCACCCTGTGCCTGAGAGTGTTGTCCAAATGCTCCTGGAGCTCTGGCAGTCCTGGGGAGCCTGTTCAATGCCTAACCACCCTCTGGAATTAAAACCTTTTCCCAACACCCAAGGAAAAGTGTTCCTTTGGTGCGAATTGTTGTGCTAATTTGCAGGTTTGCATCCTGGTAGGTTGGATAAAGACCAGGCTGGGTAAAGACCAGACTGGGTAAAACCCTGAGCAACCTGGTCTGATCCCAACCTGCTGAGAGCAGAAGGCTGAAATACAGACCTCCTGAAATTTCTGAATTATCCTGTGATAATATGGGTCACTCCAGGGCTTGCAGGAGACCCCCTGAACGTATCTTTGGGCAGTGGTACCTGCCTGGGCTCTGCCTCCAGGGGCTGAAGCCACCAGAGTTGTCTCAGCTGTGGGCATCCCCTCCATGACATCTTTTCTGCTCCCAGGGAGCAGGATTATACAAAGTGCCTTTCTCCTGCTGTGACAGTGGTGCTAGGACAGCTCATAGCTGTGGCTGAGCCCCTTTTCCTCATGTGGAACTCCTGACTTGAGATACTTCACAGGTTGGAAGCAAGTTGGGCTTCCAGGGGTTTTTATACTGGGATTTTAAAAACTGTAAGCTGCAAACAACACCTCCAATCCTGAGTCTCAGTCCTCCAGGCGGGGATGGAGCTCTGCAGCCCAGGTATTGTGTCATGCCTGCACTTGTGGGGCCATGGTCCAGGGGCTTGGGACTGTGGAGGTTATCCCGGGAATCCTGAGTTAAAAGTTTAACCGTGTGTGCTATGGTTGATGTGAGTGTTGGTGATAAGTTGTTGTCTGACACCACGGAATCCCCTGATCAGAGGTGAGAGAGCCCTGGGAGTCACTGAGTTTCAGTTGTGGCAAGAGTGTGCTTACAAGTTCACACCAAGTGTTCTTGCTGCTCATGTGTGGCCTTGGAATAGTTTTGGGCTTGGAATAGAACTTGTGCTCCATGTGTGCTCAAAGGGCAGGAGTTGGGGCAAGGTTTTAGGGAAAGGTTTCCACCAACAAGACAGAAGTTGCTCCGGCCGGAGGTGCTGGGGAAAGCACTCACACTGCTGCTGTGGGACAGATGAGGGGAAAAGGAGGAATAGTCTGTGGCAGAATGATGGCATTTTTAAGGTCTAAGATCACCGAGTCCAACAGTAGGGCAGGGCCATGGGCTGGATGGGCTCCTCTGCCTCTTGGAGGACTCCTGACCCTCTGAGCTCGTCTGCCCCAGTGATGGGACATGCCCTTGGCTGCACTGAGGCCTTTCCCAGGAGGTTGCTGGAGGAGGGATTGTCTGGAGGTTAAGGCCTAAATCTCAGTTGTTTGGCTTTGCCAGTTTAAAGACCAGCACTACAATCTATAATTCAAATTCATTCTGTTCACCCTGAACTCACAAGGCACAGGAGAACCAGCGTCAACAGCATCAGCCTAGCCCCACAAGGATTTGGAGAGTGAACAACAATCACAGAATATCTCAAGCTGGAAGGGATCCATAAGGACCATCAAGTCCAACTCCCTGCTCCTGGCACCTAAAATTAAACCATAGTGTTGACTACTGCTGAGCATTTCCTGTACGAATATTTGCTTTTGTGTTCACATCAGAGACTGTGAGAAACTCGGGTGGAGCATCATGAACCTGAGCACTGGATCTAGTTATTTCTCTTTCTTTCTAGGCATTTCCAGTCCCAAGTTCTGTTTCAGTTTAAAAAAAAAAAAAACACTCCCACAAAATGAGGAGTTGTCCTTGAAATATTCGGCCCAATGATGAATCAAGGATTGATTGGATTTAAGTGCCCAAAACAGAAGACAGATTCCTACTGGGTATTAGGAAGCACTGAAACAGGTTGGCTGCTAAATTCATTTTGGCTTTCACTTGGAGTCTGGTGTCCAGATTAGTGTCTCAGTTCCTTCAGTTGTCCTGACACTTAGCAGTGCTTTTCTGCACCTGGAGGGTCTGAAAGGTCTATGCTGTTTGCCAGTTGAGCATCAGGTGTTTCTGGTCACAAACCTGACAGGACTGGGAGAAGCAGATCTTCCTCTCAATGTGATTACACCATTCCGCTCTGTGCCCTCTGATTGTAACACCTTTATCTGAATGTCCCAGGTTTTAAAGTTCTGGACTTTGTCCTTTGTAGCCCAATTCTTAGTTAACCCTGCTTCACCAAAATGAGTATCCTGTTTTCCATATGAATGTCTTCCCTTTCAAATTCAAATTGCATCAGAAAGGGTCAAGACATGACTGTGGTACTCTTTGTAGCCCTACCTCCATCCTGGCAGCAAGTGCTTTGGAGAGGGTGCTGCTGCAATGTGGAGCCTCTGGGTCCATGGGTGGGTATCTGGTCACAGCCTCTGTGGCCCAGTCATGCCCTCAAGGCCCTGACATTTTGCTTACTCCTTGAGATTCATGGCATCAGGTTGAGCATCACCAGTCCCGTGAGAAACTCAGGTGGGTACAGGGGACATCAAGTTCCCCCACTTACACTCCCCAGTAACTCCTGTCACTTGTGAAATTCTCTCTTGCAGCCAGTTAGAAGATCAAGGGTGACACTCCAACGGGAGAACTGGAAGGGGACCTACAGGGAGCTCTGCCTGCTCCAGGGTGGAATTTGGCAGCCCTCAGTCACAGTCTGTCAGAGCATTGTAGGCCCCTGTGGGAGCCAGGAGCAGTTTGTGGTGGACCTGTCGTGCTCGTACCATCTTATGGTAGTGCCAGGTGAGAAAAAATCCTCAGCATTTGCAGGCTCTGAGCTGGGACCTCACAACAGGGGCTTTCATGGGTCATGTTGATGCCAGCTGTGACCTTCATATGGGTTCAGTGGACTTTTAATACGTCTTGTAGGGGTTTCTGCTGGGAGAGACCATCCTGTGCAGTCACTTTCTCACTCCTTTGTTGTGTTTATACTGGTACCCAACTTTATTTCTTCCCTGCTGCCTCACAGGACCTCGCTGTGTGCCCAGACAAGGTGATGGACAGCAGGGGGGAGATGGAGGTGGTGAGGAGCACCAAGGGCAGTGCTGCTGGGGAGGTCAGTGTTCACGTGGTCACCACCGAGAGCACTGTGCAGAGCACCCACCTGCCCACAACAGCCTTCGTCATACCAGGTATGTGAACCAGTCCCCTCTAACTGCTGCCTCCCCAGTCTTGATAGCCAACACTCCTTGTGTAGCTGTGCTCCTCCCAAACCTTGGGAGGCAAAGCCAAACTGCTGTTGCCATCTTAGAGGTTCTCTGTGGCTGTCTGACATCACTTGGACTATTTGTGGTCTATCAAAACTTCCTGAGCTTTAAACCAAAGCCCTGATGTGAGGGGGCCCTGAGCCAGGGCCGCACAGTGTGCTGGGTGCCTGCTCTGCAGGGCTGTGGGTTCCTGGGCTGCTGCATTATCATGGAATCACAGACTAGCTCAAGCTGGAAGGGACCCATAAGGACCATTGAGTCCACCTCCCTGCTCCTGGCAGGACCACCTAAAATTAAACCATAGGGACTTAGTGTTGTCCAGACACTCCCTGAACTTGGTGCTGTGACCGCTTCCCTGGGGAGCCTGTTCCAGGCACTGAGCAGCCTCTGGGTGAGGAACCTTTTCCTAATGTCCCACCAGATCTTCCCCTGAGGCAGCTTCGTTCCATCTCCTTGGGTCCTATCGCTTGTCCCAGAAGGGGGAGATCAGCACCTGCACCCGGGAGGAAAGTACAGACAGCAATGGGGTCACCCCTCAGTCTTCTCTCCTCCCAGCTGAACAGCCCAGGTGGCCTCAGCTGCTCTTCCCAAGTCCTGCCCTTGGGACCTTTCATCATCCTGGTCTCCTCTCTACCCTCAAGGGAGTCCACAGCTCCTCCTAATTTAGTGTCATTGATAAACTTACTTCATGGACATTCAATTCCTGCATCCAGATAATTTAGAACAATTGTAGGAGCACTGTCCCTAAACCCTTGGGAACCCCACTGGTGATGACCACCAGCCTGATTTGCACCCAGTTCCTGTAAGTCTTTGAGCTCAACGGTAGGGGACCCATGATTCTGTTGTTCACCCAATGGACAATGGACTGGATGAGTTCTGTGCTGGACACTTAGTCCAGAAGGATACTGTCAGAGGCAGCATCAAAGCTTTGCTAAAATCCGAAGAACCCATATATATTGGCTTTGCTTGGTCAGCTCAGTGGGGTGACCTTTCCATAAAGGGAAATTCAGTTGGTTAAGCAGGACTTCCCCTTGTGAACCAGTGTTGGCTGTGACCGATGACTGCGTTGTCGCTCCAGTGTTTTTCAGTAACTCCCAGAATAACCTCCTCCATAATTTTACCAAGCACTGTAGTGAGACTGATGGGCCTGTAATTATCAGGGTCATCCTTCTTACCCTTCTCGAAAATTGGGACAATTTTGAGTGTAGCTGACCAGTGTCTTTTGGGAGGTGTTTGAGCAAAGCATGGTTGTGTATTAGGTGAGATCAGAGGTGTTATCTAGAAGCAGATATCCCATTTTTTCCTGCTTCTGGTGCCTCAGTTCTCACTGCAGAGAGGCCCTAGGTTGTACAGTCTGTTCCTTTGAAATGTAACTAAACTGGATGTTGCAGTCCAGGAATCTGCCAGCAAACTCCTATCACATCAAGGCATCCTGGGCATGGAAACAGTCTGAGATCAGGCTAGATGCAGAAACCCTTGAATGTGGATAGTGCTGGTGCCACCCCTCAGCATGAGCCATTACTGGCTGCTGGTTTTTTGGGTCACTCTGCTTGCTTGTGCTTTGGCCCACAGCAAAGCCCTCACCTGAGAGGCCATGTCCTCTGGGGTTCTGGGCTGCCTTTGAGCCTTGTTTGCATCAGTGAAGTGTTCTGTGTATGCCTCTGGTTGTTTGTCTTCTTTCTTCCCTTCTCAAGCAAGCGCCACTGCCATCAACCTTCCCACAAGCACCTTAGAAATCCAGCGGTTCCCCCGGGAGCCACAGAGAAGCACAGGGGTCGAGAGGCCAGAGAGAGGAGCAGGGAATGAACCCATCACAGCTGCTGTCATTCCCCAGATCAGCGGGGTGCAGACGTGCAGCACAGTCCGTGTTCTGGAGTGGAAAGATGGGGTGGCAACTTTGCCTGGGAGTAACCTGCGGGTAAGTGTAGCCCTGGGCCACCGGGTTTGCCCCCTCTGCCACTCCCCACAACTGCTTGCGTTTGCAAATGCCCCAGCCTGTGCCAGGCAGGGAGCACCAGGATGCGCGGTGGCCCCTGGCAGTGCCTGCACCCCAGCTGGAGGATCCCTCAGCTGCTCCAGCTCTTCTCCTGCCCCATCACTATGACCCTGCCATCCTGGGAGCTTAGCACAGAGCTCAAGCAAGGTGCCTGGGGGGCTGCAGCAGCTCTGCCCCACACAGGGAGGCACAGGGGTGCTACGTGCTGTGCAGGACATCTTCCCTTCCAAACTGTGCTGTGGACATGGCTCTATCCAAGCTCCTGCCCTCACCCTGGAAGCAGTGGCCTTGTACTCAGCGGGCAGCAGATGCATTAGGTGTACCCTCAGTGCATGACAGCTTGCAGAAAATGCACCAATTTCTCAGCTGCTGTTCAGCCTCAGGGCACCGCATCCTCCAGTCACCCACCTGCCAGCTCCAGCTGGTGCTGGTGTCACCTGAGTGCCCACAGTGTGCCCAGCCCAGGCTGCAGGCAGGGCACCTTCACAGGGCATGGGGTGCTGTGCTTACCTCTGTCCTCAGAAGAGCTGTCCTCTTGTCAGACACAATGATGACCAAACCATGTCCCTCATTTTCAGACCAACTACCCAGTTACACTTCTGTCCTCCTTAATTCTTTTTCCTTGCTTTTTATTCAATGACACAGTTCCGGATAAATGAGTATGGGACGCTGAAGGTGGTGAGTACTGATAAGATGCCTCCTGTGGAACTCGTAAAGGAGGGTCACACAGAGAAGGATGGGGACTCAGAGGTGGCACCCCCTAGCAGAGACAATCCTACTGTGGCTCAGGGTAAGGGCACCATGGTGGCACTTGTGGGGTGGGTATCACCATCCAGCAGATGCTGTCTAGTGTCTCCGTGGGTGAGGCAAATGTCTCCTGCTTTTACTGTCCTTATGCCTCACTGTTGCTCCTCTCTCTGCCCCAGATGTGCCGGAGCAGCCCACGCTGCCGGCAGCAGAAGGCCTGTGCCACTGTGATACCTGTGGCCGCAGACACGTGTGGGATGGGGCTCGGGAAGGCCGGGGCTTCTGCAGTGAGCACTGCCACCAGCAGTTCAAAGAGAGGTAAAGGAAGGGGGGTCTGTGCCATGCAGAGCTGTATCCATCCCTCTGCCCTCCCTCCCCTGCTGCATGTGCTGCAGTAAGGGATGTGAGTGCATCTGCCTCTGGAAGGTGCTGGGGGTCCCACTTGTTCCCCTTGTTCCTGAAGGCAGGATGGGGGAAGGAAGACTTCCCAAGGGAACAGCAGGAAGCACAGGAGCCAGATTTTCTCCTGCCCAATTTGTGGCCTTGTAAACACATATCTGCTGGAGCAGGAGATTGCTGCAGTAGGGGCTTTGAGGCTAAGCAGCAGTGGAAGGCCACAGGTCATGGGGGCATTTCCAGCCTTACTCCTGACCAGTGTGTGACTCCTGGGACTTGTTTTTCAGCATCTCTGGTGCAGCTTAGAGCCCTGCTACAGAACTAGATCCCTCTTGATCCATCCCTAGGTTCAAGTTTCTGACCCCGAAGTGTATTACGGTGACTCTGGACTGTCTCTGGCTCTAACTCTTGGCAACTTGTGTGTATACATCCATCAGGATGGATGGATGCATGTGTGAGCAAGAAATGGGGGGCAGTGACTGTCCAGCAGCCCCTCCCTTACTGACATCCCAGGCAGTGTCACCATGCTGCACTGACTGCAGTGCCTGGTCCTCCCTTCCTTTGTGCAGGTCCGTCATCGTGGAAAACTCTGCCAGCAGTACCAATGCCACTGAAATCCTCAAGCCTGTGAAGAAACGAAAGAGGAAGGACTATCAGAGCCTCTCGGAGGAAGAATATGAATCTGAGCAAATGGTAGGACAAAGGCATAGAGGGGTTGTGAGCAGCCAGTGTCCCAGGGGTTGGGGGCCAGCCCTGTGTGCACAGATCTCATCGTGCTGCTCAGGGCTGTGTCAGCTGCAGGTCAAAAGGGAAATGGTTTGGCCAAAATGCCAAGAAGACTTGAAGAAGACTTGAATGTGTGGGGATGAGGGCTCCTAGCACTGGTTGTTTGACATGTGAAGCACTGTGGGCTGGGCAGTGGCAGACTGTCCAGGCTGGGCTGTAGGTACTGAGCACTCTCAGCTGCTCTCTTGAGTCTGGGCCGCTGAAGTAAGGGTTGAAGTAGAGGAGTGTCTATCTGTGTGCTGGGTCTCCTGGGGAGGGGAGAGACTTTGATAAGGCAAGGAAACTCTGCTTGCCCTGACTGTAGCAGTTCCAGTCCAGGTATGATTGTTACCATTCAGCACCAAAGTCCCTGAAAGCTCCCATCATCAGATTCTCTGGCAGCCCATTTCTGGGCCAGGCATTGGTCAAACTATGGACCTCATGGAGGTGCACTATGGCCCTGGACACCAGTGTGAGGCTACAACACATAGCCAAAAACCTCTGTGTGGGCCTGGGTTCTGTTTTGTCTGTTCTCATGTCTAGGAAGAAAAACAGGAAGAGAGGAAAAGCTCTGTGGAAGACTCTGCCATGAGCAATCTGGAGGCTGAGACATGGAACGGGAGCCAGCATGGTATGGAGAGCGGGGTGGGCGGTGGGGTGAGTGTTCCTGCTGGGGCTGGAGGGTCTCACTGCAGGGTTGGAGCCTTTTGGTGCTTCTGCAGGGTCAAACACCCACTGCAATCCACTGGCACGTGGTCCTGAAGGCTTGTGAGCTCCTCTGCTTGCTTGTTCCTGCTCTCTCTGTCTCTTTTCATTTCTCTCCTTTCCTCTCTTTCTCTCCATGGGAAGGGGGCACCCCTATAGACACAGCAGTGGCCCATGCTGGACAGAGCTTCCTGTCCCTCCTCTCGGGAGCTCAGTTTGTTACTGGCTCATGGACACTGTGTTTGCTCCCAGGGACACTGTCTTGAGCAAGAACAGGACTGCACCACGTGTGGCTTTGCCCTCCCTTGGGATGAGTTCATGGGGAACTTCCCTTGTGGCATCAGGAGCTCACAGGTTTGGGAGCTGCTCCTGTAGGTGTGGTGCCACTGACGCCATGTGATTTGGGGTTGTCTCATCCCATGGGGATCTACTCCTGGACTGTATCAGAGATCTCAAAAGCAGAGCTGTTGACATAGAGGGAAAGGAGACAAGCTGAGGGATGCAGTGTTTCCTTGGTTTGTTTTTTCCCTGCAGTGTGAAGGAAAACTTTGGGAAACACTGAAAAGAAACATTTATGGGAAACCTTTTGTCTTTGAGTAGTGAAGGTCATACTCAAAATAATTTTAAAATTAAACTGTTCCAGCTTCATACTCCTCTCCATAGCCAAGTGCAGGGACAGTGGCAGGGGCCATGTGTCATTAAGCCCTGATCCTACACTGAGTTAACCACTGTTAAAAGGGAATCTCAAATCTCATACCTGCTTCTCACTCTGAGCATGTAACCTTCCCTTCTGCATACAAGTAAGCAGTGATGAGCTTTGTTATTTCAGCATTTTATTTTCTCTTATTTTAGAAGTACTTCAGCAAACAAAATACACACCTGGATGCCTCAGTGCAGCAGTCAGTGTATGCTCTGACTCTTGGTATATTTGTCATTCCCCAGAAGTGCAGAACTTGTACTCACAGATTCCCCAGCCATGCCTGGCACTTTTTCTATGTCCTAATGAATAGTAAAGGTGTTTGTCACTCTGAAGTGTCAGCAAAGCAAGGTTAGTCACCTTGCTCACTGAAGTTCAGCTTTAATTTCTTTGCTAAGTTTTTATTTTTTTTCATTTCCTCTTCCCCTAAGCCCAAGGGAGGAAGGAGTTGGTCTGTTTTTCACCTGCATTTGTGGCCTGCCCTACCTGAGGCTGTCTGCCATAGCTGACCTGTAGCTGACCTGTAGCACTGGAATAGGCACAGCACTCCTGGAGTCCTTTCAGGTGCTGCAAATTAGGGAGACAAAGAGGCTGGAGAGCAAGAGACTTGGGTTTTGTCTCATATGCCTTGGGCAAGGCCTTTGTGGCCTTCTCAAAGGCATGAAGGGTCACCTTCCTGCCTATGAAGAGACAATGCTGTCTACTTTGTCACATGGGCAAATACATCTTCAGGGCATCAGAGTGGCCTTGCTGTGCCATGGGGAGCTCAGGTGGCTGTCTCAGAGCAGAGGATGGCAGAGGTGGGATGTGAACCTGCTGCTGGTTTGACTGTCTAGGAGCCCCTTCCATCTGGGAATGATTCCCAGACCTCTCCATAGATCCTGCTGGCTGCCCCAAATCCATCCTGTGTGGACCTAGCAGATGTTCTGGCTGGAGGAGGGTCTGGTTGCAGAGGTGTCCTGATGCTTTGCCCAGGATGGCTTGTCCCTCACACTCCTGGTTGGAGGGGACCTTAAAGCCCATCTGGTTCCACCCCCTGCCATGGGCAGGGACACCTTCCACTAGCCCAGGT
Organism: Orthonyx spaldingii; assembly: GCA_013397795.1. NCBI lineage: Eukaryota > Metazoa > Chordata > Aves > Passeriformes > Orthonychidae > Orthonyx > Orthonyx spaldingii. The sequence continues at coordinate 17,214 of VZTJ01005690.1, read as the reverse complement.
GCCTTACTAGGATATGGTTTAGGACATTTGGGTCATGGGGACTCCTGGCTCTGCCCTTCATTGTGCAGCCAGCCAAGTTTGCTGCAGAAGGGGCTCTCATAGGATGGTGCTGAGCTTTGCAGGGATGCAGAACCCTGTGTGAGAGTGGGATGGGCCCCGAGGCAGTGGGGCAGGGCTGGAGTGGCTCCTCAGCAGCGTTTGTATGCGTTTGTGCTGCGCTCAGGTGCCAGTGAGGAGAAGAAAGAAGGCTGGTCTTGGGCGTCCTACTTGGAGGAGCAGAAAGCTGTTGCTGCCCCTTTAGATCTCTTCCAGGATGTGAGTTGGGATTTTCCTGTCGTTTTCCCTCTTTCGTCTTCTCTTTTCTTTCCCTTTTTTTCCCCACCCCTCCTCCTTCTCCTCTCTTCCTTGCTTCCCTGTTTTGCGGGACTCTGAGCAATAGCCAAGCTCCCATTGTCACCTGGAGGTGACAGGGCAGCCTCCAGTTTTGATTTGCCCTGAGTCCCACTCCCCAACAGGGTGCTGGCCTCCATCCCAAACCCCCCACCTTTGCCTAGGACACTGCTGTGACTCTGGCAGGGTGGTGGAGCCTTTCCAGCCCTTCCTGGAAGCCAGGTGGGCTCTCCTGAGGCTGTGCTGTGCAAACAAGTCAGGCCCATGCCCCACTCCCCCAGCTGCAGCTTTTACCCCAGGGATACCTTACCCTGCCAATAGCAAGAGATGTAAATCCATAAGGAGGTGGAACACTGGTTTTTTCTATGGGAAAAAATTTTAAGTTTGGATGACAACATAACCTGTGGCCCACACTCGCTTGGTCCCAGCAGCTCCCATTGCCTGGTGGTTGCTCCCCTGGTGGGTTCTAGACCCAACTCCCTGTGTTGTTTTTACATTGTAGTTTAATTTTTGTTTCCAGTGCCAAGTAGCCTCCCAGCACAAGAATGGCTTTAAAGTGGGGATGAAGCTGGAGGGGATTGACCCACAGCACCCATCTATGTACTTCATCCTGACAGTGGCTGAGGTAAGGAGCCTCCAGTGCCCATGTTCCTTGGTTCCTCCTGGCTCCCGCTCAGCCGGAGGCTCTGGGGCAGGGGAGGTGATGCCAGCTGGTCCCTGGAGGAGACAGAGCCTGTTGTGGAGGAGATGAGCTGCTGCTCCAGCACCTCAGGCAAACAAGCAGGGAGTTCTCTGCCAGCTCAGAGGGACAAGACACAGCACTGTGGAGCAGTGTTGGTCTCTCCATCACCCTGACACAGCACAGGAGGAGGGATTGTAGTGATGGCAACAGCTTAATGTCCCTGAGACAGGTCTGAGCCCTTGAGATGGAGGGTGTGGAGGCACCCCACTGCTCTTCCTTGTGTTCATGGAGATCCACTTTCCACTCAGCCACGTGGCAGCTGAAACCAGCCTTGCCTAACAGAGCTCCTCAGGCAGCCAGTGTGGCATTTAGCCAAAATCCCTGCACCAGCAGCTTCCTGGGGTGCAGAAAAGGGAGTCTTTGCACTTTCTGGATTCAGTAAGATGACCTGCCATGGCATTTAATGCACCAGCCTGAACATCCCTTCTTTGGGCTGGCTTGTGGTGGCTTGGCACTGACCTTGTTCCATGCTGGACACCCTTTGGGACTGGTTTGTGCCTCCCAGTTTGGACACTGGCCTGTAATTGACTCTTGACTTCCCAAAGTGACCCATGCTGAGCTGGTGTGTGGGAGGGGAGGGGGTTGTGATGCTCAGCCAGGGACAGCAGCAGGTCTCCATGGCCCTTTCCTTCTCCTCCCTCGCTACTGGCAGGTGTGTGGTTACCGGATGCGTCTCCACTTTGATGGCTACTCCGAGTGCCATGACTTCTGGCTGAATGCTGACTCCCCTGACATCCATCCTGCTGGCTGGTTTGAGGAGACGGGGCACAAACTCCAGCCCCCCAAAGGTAAGGAGTTAACTCATCTCAGGTGGTGAGTCCTGCTCAAGGAGGGGGATGAAGAGTGGGCCAAGTGTAGAGCATGAAGTGGACACAGAGTGGCTCCATGGGGCCAGGGAGGGATGCTGCTGTACTGAGGGAGTTCCACAGGACAACATTTCAGGCACCCATCTCTGCTTGCTCACATTTCGGGGCAAAGCCCTATTGCTCTGAACCTCCCAGTGCCAGCAGGGCAGGCAGGACCAAAGGAGGAGCTGTGCTCTGGATTTCCACTCCACTGCTCACGTATCCTAACACCCCTTCAAAACCACCCATCGGACCTAAGCCAGGGGCTTTGGGCATCCCAGGGCTGCTGTAGATCCTGTCTGCCCACAGCAGGACATGCTGGTAGGGTGACAGCAGGTCAGGGATGGCCAGGCTAACCCTTACATCCTCCTGGCTGTGAACTCACTGTTCTCACTTCTCTTCCTGAGGGGTTGTAGGTTATAAGGAAGAAGAATTCAGCTGGACAAACTACCTGAAGTTAACAAAGGCTCAGGCAGCTCCTAAGCACCTCTTCATGGTCCGAAACACTGTGAGTAGCAGCGTCTCCTTCCTGCCAGAGCCTGCAGGTTCAGGTGTGACTTTTTCCCTCCAGCTGAGCAAAATGCTTCCACCAGCACTGGGCTTTGCTTTGTCAACCCCACACCCCTCAAGCCCACAGTGCTCAAGAGCCAGGAGCATGTGGCACACTTTGCTGCTCAGGATCTGTAGCTTGAACACACATTTGATATGCCCAGAATTGTTGCTGGTCTGATTGTTTCATCAGTGGTGAGGAAGGAGCTGGGGCTGCAGCTCTGAAAAAACCCTGCCCCTCTCTCCTGCCAGCACGAGGCTTCCCCAGGCTTCAAGGTGGGCATGAAGCTTGAAGCCGTGGACCGCATGAACCCTTCCCTGATCTGTGTTGCCACAGTGACTGATGTGGTGGACAATCGCTTTCTGGTGCACTTTGACAACTGGGATGATACTTATGACTACTGGTAAGTGCACAGAGGCTCCTGCGGGGCCAGTGGTGGAGAGACACCAATAGAGGGCCGTGTGTAAGAGCTTGGGTATGTTTTCTAGGTGTGACCCCAGCAGTCCATACATCCACCCAGTTGGATGGTGTCATGAGCACGGCAAACCACTCACACCTCCTCAAGGTGAGTCAGTGATCAGTCAGGTGCAGTCTGGGAGTGCATCCCCTTGGGAACAGGCTTTCCAGGGTGGCATAGGGATCCTGGGGCCACAAACCTCCTGCCAAGGTTCCTGTACACATGTTCAGGTGCAGCATGGTGCTTGTGTTGGGCCAAGTCTCCACTCAGAGCTACAAGGAGGATCCCAGCTGTCTGCGCACACCTGGCTGTTTCTGCTTCCTTCTGCTGTGGCCTTCATGGTCCATAAGAAAATAGCAGCACTTCCTGGTGTTTCTCAGGTTCCCACGTGCCTGGCACAGACTTGGTTGGCCCTTGAAGGCAGTGGGGCATTCTGGGGTACTTTCCATCTTCCTGCAGGCATGTCTCACCTTCTGCATCTTCCCCCTTCCAGATTATCCTGATCCTGACAACTTCACCTGGGAAAAGTACTTGAAAGAAACTGGAGCATCTGCTGTCCCAGCTTGGGCCTTTAAAGTGGTGAGTGTTACATCATCTGTTCCACCCCACCTGAGCAGAAATTTGGTTTTCTTCATTGTCAGGTCTTTGCTTTTGTGACAAGTCCAGTGATGTTGAGTATTCTGCTACAGGCCTGGGCTTTGGATCTAAGCTCAGGATTCAGAAGTCAGGGCTTTTCTGGGCAAATAATTCAAAACTGGGAAAAATGAGGAGTATGATCATCCCCTCAGCTAGACAGGAGCTGAGTGATGGGAAGTAATTTAGGTTTGTTTACTTGGTTTTTGTCTCCAACTGCACCGCCAGCAGCTGTGTCCAGCCAAGTGTGGTTGCAATATAGATCCCCAAAATATGTCTCTTAGAGACCTTCTTCCTTGGGGCACATCTTGTTAAAGACAGCTCAGATACAGGGAGCCTGTTCCTGCTCTCTCCTGTTGCCACTGTGAGCTGGGATGGCTCTTCCCCGGCCAGGCCAGGGCTGTGAGCTGGGCTAGAGGAGGACACAGTGCTGGGAAAGCTGCCAAGGGGGTGGGAGCCTGAAGCAGGGCCCTGCTCCCCCTGACTGGGCTCTTCCAGCGCCCGCCCCATGGCTTCCTGGTCAACATGAAGCTGGAGGCAGTGGACAGGAGGACTCCTTCCTTCATCCGAGTGGCCAGTGTAGAGGATGTGGAAGATCACAGGATAAAGGTGGGTTCTGGAGTATCAGTGCTGAACCTCTGTCCAGGCACTGTGCTGTCTTGCTCCTGCCATTCCCAGCTCACTGGGAGTGCTCTGTGGAAGCACAGAGTGCAGAGGTGGGCAGGTCCCAGTGCCTGGCTCCAGGAGTGGAGAGCCTTGTGCTGCACTTCAGCTCTACCCTTCAGCTGCTTGCTCACAACTTGGAGGGCTCCAGAGCTCCTCTGAGAGGTATCCTGGGATTTGAAGGATGACTTCTCTACTTGCTTCACCAGATCCATTTTGACGGCTGGAGCCACGTGTATGATTTCTGGATTGATGCGGATCATCCAGACATCCATCCCATGGGCTGGTGCTCAAAAACTGGACACCCACTGCAGCCTCCTCTCAGTAAGTGCTGCACCTGTGTCAGTTCCTTCTCACAGGGCGGGAGCATGCCAGACCCCACTGTCACTACCACCTGCCTGTACACAGAATGGGAGGGCAGATTCTGGCTGAGGATGGGCAGGGAGGAAAGGCCATTCCATGGATTTGTCAGCTGGAAAAGTCCTCCCTGTTTCGTGCGGGCAGGGGCTCCAGAGCCTTAGCTCTGCCTGGGCTTGCAGCCATGACAGCCGTTCTCCTGTTCTTCTCCTCTGGCTGTAGGGCCGAAGGAACCAGCCTCCTCTGCCTATGGGGGCTGCCCAAGCCTGGGCTGCAAGAGCATCCCTCACTCCAGGAGCTCCAAGTACAGCTTTCACCACAGGTGAGCTCCCTAGCATGGCCCAGAGGGACACAGCTTCTTCCCTGCTAGGCTGGGCCAGCTCTTCCTCTGTTCCTTCTCACCTGCCACTCCCACCAGCATCCAGCCCTTCCCTGCACTCACCCCACACCTGGCTCTGCCCCTTGCTCCCCCAGGCCAGGCCCCAGGGCAGCACCAGGATGCCAGCTGGAGTAACCCCTGTGACCCCCTCCTGTGCCTCTGCTGCAGCTGCAGAGCCCCTGAAGGTGCCTTGTGTGTCCACCTACCCATGGACACCTGTGGGCTACAGAGAGGACAGTGTGGATTCTGTTCACTGACACCAGCTGCGAGGACACTGTTCCCCCACCCCGCGTGGATGCCATTCCCTCCCAGGCTTTGAGCTGAGAAGTCCCAAGAAGGAGCAGTGCATGGTTCCAGCTCAGGCAGTCACTTGAGGGACCTTTTCCAGGGGAAACCAGTGCCAACCCCAGCACTACTAGACTGGTATCAGGAGGAACTAGTATGGTGGAGTATCCATGAGGATGGGGAGGGCAGATCTGCCTCCCAGGGGTTTCTCTGCTGGCCACGCTCCTGGCACTCACTTTCTGCTTGTTCTGAGGCTGGTCTGGATGCCTGTGGGGGCAAGGGAAGATAGAAACTCTGTGAGCCCCGATGAGCTGCTTGATCAGCCTGCTGGTGCCTTGCCCAGGGTTGTAGGGATGGCAAATGGCCAAGGTTTGTACGTGGAGGGACTGGCTGTGCCCTGCCCCTGCCCCCAGCGGCCTGGCCCCAGGAATTTGGTTAGCATGTCTTTCCTCTGCCTTCCATGGCCAGGGCTATGGCTACCCCTGCTTGGGGGCAGAAGGGTGGCCCTGCTGGCTCATCCCTCAGTGCTGCTTCAAGCTGGGCCCAACACTTGTGTTGCCTCTGTTCTCTAGGAAGTGCCCCACACCAGGCTGCGATGGGTCAGGCCACGTGACGGGGAAGTTCACAGCCCATTACTGCCTCTCAGGGTGCCCGCTGGCAGAGAAGAACCAGGGCAGGCTGAAGGCCGACTTGTCCGACACTGAGGCCTCGACTCGCAAGAGAAGCCCGATGGGTTTCCCTCAGAGAAAGAAATCTCGGCACCATGGGAGGTAGGGGCATGGCTGGCGAGCCCCGTGCGGGGAGGGCCCCTGTGCTGCCACTGCCCTCCCTGGCAGGGGTGACCAGGCCTCAGAGGTTCCTTGGCCTCAGTCCTGCCGGCTCTGCCAGGCACCTCTCGCTTTTTCTTCTCATGGTTTCTGGCTTTGACTGTAAACCCTTTGGGTCAGGGTCCAAGAGGTCCCTGCTCCCACTGCTGAGGTGTTGCTCTGGGCGCTGGGGAGGAGGGCCCTTGGGCCAGTCCCAGCTCAGCTGTACATCAGTGTTCCACTCTCTTTAGAGGGAGACCTCCAAAGTACCGGAAGATCCAGCAGGAAGACTTCCAGAGTAAGTGCCATCCTCTGCCATGGTGTCATTGCAGGGCAAGGCTGGAGGAGCTGGAGTGGGTGGGGGTGCTGGGGGTAGGTCTCCCTTGGCTCACATGAGTCTGCCCCAGTGAGGAGTTTGTGGTCAGCTGCCAGAGTTGACCATCAATAAGGGACATCCCTGCCTTGTGCCAGGGCTCACAAAGCTCCCTTGGTTTGGCTCTGGGGTTATGGCTGGGAATCTTCAAGTGCTTTAGGGCATGGAATTAAGATCCTCGTCTATGGCAGTGTATTTTCCATGTTGCTTTTCCTCTTCAGACAGGGACAATGGGAAACTGTGCCCCAAAATTTCAGTGTGGTTGTGAAGTGCCAAATTATTGCTGCCACACAGAAACTGTTGCTGGACAGTTGGCTTGATGTTTAGTTCTGATAACTGACAGAAGCAGATGCCTGATGTATATTCCATCCATCATCCCTTTTACCATGGACTGTCCTGCCACCTACCCCACCACTGGGGGTGAATACAAAATGAATGATTAAAGGTCATGGGAACAAGGCAAAGCCAAGCTTGTCTCAACTTCTTTCCCCAACATTCCCAATCCCACCAAACTGAACACTTGGATACACTGATACCTTGTTGGTTCAAAGAACAGCCACTAGTTCTTGATACCTGGATGGGATGTTCTTGTCCTTTGCCTCGTATCACATGTTGCACTTTATCCCCAGCTGTTTCTTCAGACAATATGCACCAGTCACTCTTCATGTCCGCCCTGTCCGCCCACCCCGACCGCTCCCTGTCCCTGTGCTGGGAGCAGCACTGCAAGCTGCTGCCCGGGGTGGCTGGCATCACAGCAGCCACGGTGGCCAAGTGGACCATTGATGAGGTGAGGTGCTTTGGAAGGCTCTGTGCTGGCCCTTGATGCGCTGGCAGGGCTGGGAGTGCCCTGCCTGGCTTTGCAGCACCGTGTCACATGCACAAGGCCCTTCAGTGGCCACGTCCCTGGGCTAGCAAGAATGAGTCTGCTGGACACCTTGTCACCTTTGTTCACTTTCTTGGGCAGCCATGGTGACCCCTGTTAAGGCCTGAGTAGGCAGAGAAGCTCTGGCACCAGCCCCAGCAGCCCCTGCCTGCTCTCAGGCTCTGGCACAGGCTGCCCAGGGCAGTGGTGGAGTCACCATCCCTGAAAATGTTCAAAAGGTGTGTGGATGTGGCACCTGGGGACATGGCTTAGTGGTGGCCTTGGCAGTACTGGTCAGTGGTTGGCCTTGATGATCTCAGAGGGCTCTGCCAACCTTAACAATCCCCTGGTTTCCCCATTACCCCCATGTGTGCCCCTCTCCTGCCCTGGCCCTCGGTGGGAATCCTCTCACTGTGCTGGAGACACTTGTTGGAGATGGAGCTGCTGAAGCCTTTGCTGGGGGAGGCCTGTGCCCAGGGCCAGGGGTGGGCTCTGGCATGGGAGGGCAAAGCAACTGCAGCCTTTGCCCCAACAGCCCCGTGGCACCTTGCAGGGCTCAAAATGTGAGGATGTGGGCTTAGGGGTGTCTCCAGCCAGAAACATTGCTCTCTCTTGACATTTCTCTCCGTTTATTCCAAGGTGTTTAGTTTTGTTCAGACTCTGACGGGTTGTGAGGACCAAGCCAAGCTCTTCAAGGATGAGGTGAGAAGGGCTGGCAGATGAGAGCAAGTGGCCAAGGACAGCTGTTTACCACCAGGGCCAGGAGGAATTGGCCAATGGCCTTCCTGCAGTGGCTGCCTGGCATGCAACAGCCCTGCAGTCCTGCTGCATGGGAGTGTGCAGCCACCTGGTTGCGCCCATATGGGGCAGAAGGGGAGCTGCTGACCCCTAGGGAGTTTTGCTGCCCTGTTCTCCCAGCATGGGGGATGGAGAGCCCCTCTGAGGGGATGCAGATGGGGGGCAGGAGGAGGATGGTGCTGCAGCCTTGAGAGCAGCATCGCCTCCTGAGGGAAGCTGCTTCCTCCTGACCCTTTCATCCTTTCACCTTTGCCCCTCTCACCAGCACAGCAGTTGGGTGGCTCTGCTGCCTGTCAGGGTTGGAGATTTTGGACCCTCTGTGGGCAGACAGGTGGGGGTGGCTCTGATGCCCGGGGCTGATCCTGGGCACACTGGGTACAGCCACTGTCACAGCCTGTCCGTGAATGGCCCCCGTGCTTTAAGGGTGCTCAGGCAGGCAAAGCTGAACCAGGGCAGCATACACAGGTGCTGGTCCCTGGAGCAGGGAATGGACAGCTGCTTGCCCAGAGCAGGTTGTGCTGGCTCTGTGCTGTGACCGTGGGGTTCCAGCACAGAATCCCAATCTGGCTGCAGTGTGAGCTCCTGGGATGGCCCCTGGAAGGGCCTTTCCCCCCCTGCCCTGTTCCTGAACACATGAGCTGCCAGCTGGGATTTCCATGGGGCAGTGTGGGAGTTCTGTGGGTGGCCCCTGCCCTGTTCTCTGGGGTCACCTGTGGCTCCTGCCCAGGTCATGCTGGTGCTGGCTGTCCCCAGAAGTGCCAGCCCGGGTTTGCAGTGAGTGCCTTTGTCCCTGCTCTCCTCCCCAGATGATCGATGGCGAGGCATTCCTCTTGCTGACACAGGCTGACATCGTCAAGATTATGAGTGTCAAGCTGGGCCCAGCACTCAAGATCTACAATGCCATCCTCATGTTCAAGAATGCTGATGACACCTTAAAGTGACTTTTCTTGGCCCAACTGGGACCCTCCCTCAGCACTGGTGCTGCCAAACTGTCTGGTCAGGACAGAGATTCCCCCAACTGACCGCAGCTTGTCACATCCTGCTCGTGTCCTCCTGGATGCCACATCTTCACTCTCCCTCCGGTCAATCTCCTATCCTCTTTCTTCCACGCTGCCCTTCTGCAGCGCTGGGTACAGGCTGACTCCAGGCCTCGGGGGCGGTTGCAGGGAAGGAGGGCGGATGTGGCACTTACCTGTCTTAGCGCCACAGCTGTCCCCAAATCCTGCTGTGACTGCATCGAGGTGTTGAGGGCCGGGGGATTACTGTGGAGGCTGTAACAGCAGGAGGCTGACACCACTGCTCGAGTCACCCAGGCAGGGGAAGGGTCTGACTGCCTGGGTCCATGCTCACACCCACTTATAGGCTGCTCTTGCCTTTGCTCAGCAGCTGAGAGAGATTTGGGATTTTTCCCTCAGTGTGATCCTCTGAGGGTACTTGTGCTAACACCATTTCCAAGGGACGTTCTTGAGGAGCTTGTGCTTATTTTGCCTTTTTCTCTGAATTCTTTTGACTTTCCCTTTTTAAGGTCAGTTGATGACTGCTTTGCCCCTGCACCACACTGCAAACCAGTGGCCACCTCTTGCCCCTTCAGGGAGCAGCTGCCCTGGCTGCTGCTCTGCCCATGACCAGCGCCTGTGATTTATTCCTCTTTCCTGGAATGCACCAGCCCCACGGCCCTGCCAGACCAGGGCTGGCTGGGTGCAGAACAGGCTCCATTTCTTCTTGTGCTTCAGACTGTTTTGTCCAGCACTTCTCTGGGAGGAAGGATGCTTGGATAGCATGTTCCTCTTGCACTTATTAAAGAATCCTCTGCGAAGGAAGTCAGGCCCTCTTTGGTCCTTGTATTAGGAGTAAGGCCCTCTCTAGAGTGGAGACAGGTGCCAAGGACAAGAGGCATCCATTGCTTCAGTAGGCAGATCCACAGTCGCTTCTGAAGGTGTTCCTGAGTTGGCTGAGTTGATTCTGCCAAGCTGCCTTCTCCCCCTTTTTTGCCCTCACAAGGCCCCCAGGTTTTGCTGTCTGAAGAACAAGATCTTCTGCTGTCCCTGGATCCCTTACCTGCAGAGCTAAAAGAAATCCAGCACGTATCTGGTTTATTTTTGTCATTTTCAGAACATAGCACCTTTCCAACGGCCGCAGGCACCTTGGGAATGCTCATGTAACACTGTCCCTTGTAATGGAGGAGGGACAGAAGGACTGCAGAGCCAGGAAAGCCAACATGCCTGGGGGTCCCGGTAGAATCCCAGCAACTTCTGATAGGCCCCTGTGCCTCCTGGCAGCCCCCATGCTGCTCTCCATGGTCCATCACCCTGGCACACCTGATGTGGGAGCTGTTGGAGCAGGGGGTGGCCATGCAGTGCTGGAGGATGGCCACCTGCCCAGGTCCTCTTCCTTTCCCATTCTCAACAATGACATACCAGTAATAAAACAATTTCCCCTTTCCCAGTGCCCAAAGACAGGGATGCAGAGATGTGAGCAAGTGCACCAGCAATGTGTCCCAGAGCAGCGCTGCCTTGGGAGCTGCTGTCACATCTGAGTCAACCTGTTCAAGGCTTCCCATGGAAATGTAGCATTTTGACTCTTTGTTATTGAATATTTGGGGTTACATTTGACCTGCTCTTGAAACATCTGCCTCTTTGCTCTTCATGCAGGACTTGCAACTTGTCCATGTTTTGTTTTGCCATTGCTTTGGTTTGATTTAGGCAGCTCTTCCTCTCCTTTCCTTTTTTATGTCCTTGCATCTCTTCAAGCACTGCAATGTGGCCAGCTCTGGAGAGAGGGAGTGGGAAGGAACAGCTGTGTCGCTGGGTCCCAGCGTCACTCCCCAAGCCACCCTTGATCTGCAGGAAATGGTGTGGAAGTTGGTCTCTTCAGCTGATAGAGAGTCTCTTTCTAGGCCACTGTGTGCTGGGGGAGAAGAGAACGAGCTCTGGGACCTTCAGCCCAGACTGTGAATGGTGCTGAGACCTTTCCAGGTGTGATCTGGAATGAAAAAGCTCCCTCACACTGGACACAGCCCTTGAGCTTGCAAAGACCCAAAGACAGCATCCTGTTCTCATATGCTATATTCCCACATGTGAAGTCATTCCTCCTGTTGGGGAAGGGACTGAGCACCATCCCAGGGTGCTGGGAGAGGAGCTGCTACCCAGGCATCAGATCTGAAACTACTGTGAAGAAGCCTTGTGTCTCACAGGGCTGCCCGGGAGAGCAGAGGTGGTGAGGAGCTCAGAGGATCCCACTGAAAGGGAAGAGGAGCCATGAGTCAAGCCCTGGCTGCCCCCAGGGCTGGGTACAACCAGCACCACCGGCTCCTGCACTGCTGTTGGTACAACCAAGCCATGCTCTGCCTGGCATCAGCCACACAGGCAGAGGTGCATCCCCACACTGTGCCAGCCATGGCAGCGCCTGCCCTGGGCTCTCCTCACCTTCCTCTTAGAGAGCAGACATGACCTGGACAGGACTATCAGGGTGCTGCCCCTTGTGTAGGGGGTCTAGCTGCAGAGCTGGAGCCTAGGCCCCCACTGGGTCTGATCTCTGTGCTGGGAGCAGCTGTCAGGAACACCAGTCCCACTGGAAGGGTGATGGGACATGGGAGGCTCTGTGTCACACCTGCTGAACTGAGCATCGCTTCCTCAGCCTCTCGGGCTGATGTACCTGTTGGGGTACAAAGCTGCTGGATTTGACTGGGTGAGGCAGTTACAGGGTTTGTAGGTGGTCAAGGGCTATTTACTGTTAAAACTTAAAACCTTCTGTGTCCTTTAAAACCAAACCCAAAGCATCATGTGTGTGTGGATGGGTGATTTTGGGAGTACCACAATGCCATTCCCCTACTGTTGGTGTGTTGGTGTTTTAGGGTGGGGCTTTCTAGGACTGTGGAGGCAGCAGATGCCCATCCCAGGGTCTCGGGTGATGTGTCCTTCATGAGCAATTGTCCCTGGTCCCAGCAGGGAGGCCAAAAGAAGTAAAGTTTGCTGCACCCCTAGCCTTGGCAGGTCCTCCATCCCCACTGAGCATTGAATGGGAGTCCCCTCTCAGGGGCCAGATATGACCAAGAAGCATGAAAGTTTTCTGTCCTTCCCCTGTTGCCTGACCAGATTCCTCAGAGGGACATTCACTGCCATGTCACTAAGAAGCCAGAGAGGACCAGTGGGGCTGGGTCTGGCCCACAGGTTCCACTCTGGGGCCTTTCTGAGTGATGTGACTGCAGCCAGCATTTCTAAGTCAATGAAGAATTCTTCAAGTCAAATGTTTTTCTGAGTGGAGGTCCCCAGGTCTCCGTTCCTGCTATTCCTGCCCCTGCAGGTGTTGGCAGGGCTTAGCTGGAGCCATGGGAAAAGTCCCACTACGTGCTCCAGCCTCAGCTATGGGGTGTCTTCTCAGGGAGCTGGTCTGTGGTTGACTCTGGGTTTGTGGGAGCAGTTGGAGCCTCTTGGGAAGGTGTTTCCTCCTCGTGAAAATGGGCAGCACTGGAACACTGTGAGCGAAGGTCTCTGTTTCCATGAGAGCAGCCAGTCTGGAGCTCAGAGGGGAGGGCAGCTGTGGCTGCCTCACCAGAGTGCAGACACCTGTCCTTGCCTTCCTCCACTGCTTTCCATGGCAACCACAAGCACTTTGAGAAAAGCACCCTCCAAATGGTCTAGGAGGGCTGGGGGCTTAGGGCAGCTGCTGCCCCCAGCGGGACATCTAGGCCCATGGGTGCAATGAGGGTGTTGGAGAAGGGATCTGGGAGGGGGGTGTCACTTGGCCGCTCAGGTTCCTCACTCCTCATCCTCCAGGAGAGCTTCTCAGTGCAGAGGGCTGCAGCCTGGCTCCCTCCAGTCCAGCCCTTCCCTCTGGGGCCTGAGGCTCACTCATCCTTGGAGGGGGGAATGGGGACCGTATTGTGGACGGAGTGTGATTATAACAAAAGCTTTTTTGCACTTTCATTCATTTTGCACTCTTTCTTAATTTCTTTTTTTCTGTGTTTTTGATATTGGTGCCTCCTCTCTGTGTTTTCATAATGAAAATCCTTCTGTTGTAGCCAGCGCAGCTATTCCAGAACTGTGTGTCCTGATCGTACAGAGATTTAAAAGCTCTATATATATAAATTTATAGTGGTACAAAAGTAAATTTATATATATAGATGATGGTGTGATGTGTTTTGTCAGTGTTTTAAAATAATAAACGAATGTGAGCAACAGAGGCCTGTAAAGCAGGAATGGTCACTGTGCTGTGGGAGTGGTCACTGCAGGGCTGGAGCAGTCACTGTGCTGCAGGGCAGTGGGAGCAATCAGTGTGCAGTGGGAGTAGCAGGAGCAGTGTGGTGGGAGAGGTCAGTGCAGTGGTCACTGCGTGGGAGCAGTCGCTGCATGGCCAGCATGGTCAGTGTGCAGCAGGAGCAGTCACTGTGTGGGAGTAGTCACTGTGCGGAAGCGGGCATCACATGGCTGGAGCGGTTGCTGCGTGGCAGGAGTGGTCAGCAGAGTGGTCAGTCCAGCAGTCACTGTGCAGCAGGAGCAGACAGTGCAGCAGTCACTGTGTGACTGGGGGATCAGTGCAGTAGTCAGTGGAGCAGTCAGTGCAGTGGTCATTATGCAGCCAGAGCAGTCAGTGCAGCGGTCAGTGCAGTGGTCACTGTGTGGCCAGAACAGTGGTCAGTGGAGACATCAGTGAAGTGGTCTGTGCAGCAGTCAGTGCAGTGATTAGAGCAGTGGTCAGTGCAGCGGTCAGTGCAGAGGTCAGTGCAGCGGTCAGTGCACGGCAGGAGTGGTCAGTGCAGCGGTCAGAGCAGTGGTCAGTGCGCGGCAGGAGCGGTCAGTGCAGGGGTCACTGCGCCGCGCGGGGACGAAGGCCTCGCCCGCTCTGCGTGTTCTGCCGCACGCCCGCTCGCCCAGCGGGACCTCGAAGCAGCCGGAATTGGGACCGAGACAGGAACCGGGGCAGGGACTGTTTATTTACGCCAGTGCGACGCGCGGGAGGGGAACGGTCGAGGTGGTCCCGCAGCGCTGCCGGGCAGGGCAGCGCTGCCGGAGTGGAGCGGGCGGGCCCCCCAGCCCCGGCACCAGCGGCTCCGCGCGGCCTCGGCCGTGATGAGCCCCAGCAGAAGCAGGACCCCGGCCCCCAGTGCCAGGCGCACGGTGTTGCACATCGTGTAATCTGCAGGGGTCAGAAAGGACAGTCACTGGGGAGAATCCCCTGGGAGATCCCAGGCCAACGGAGTCCTCCCATGCGGGCAGCAGGGGATCCGAGGGGACGTACAGGGCAGGGGGACACCCCAGGGAGGTCCTGGGCTAAAGAGGCACGAAGGGAAGTTCATAGGGAGCAAAGGGATCCCCGAGGGGGCCCCCAGCTGCACCGCCCACATCCCTGTCCCCTGGGACACCCCCTACTCACAGCCTCTCACCTGTGACCCCACCCAGCGGCGCTAAAGATGGGAAGGAGGAACGAAACATGGAGCTGGCCCTCGGATGCCACTGCCAGCCAGATAGTGACACTGAGCTGTGACAAGACATATGACTGCCCCTGGGGCTGGGAGGTGCAGGGAGAGGTGTCCTCTAACACTTACCCCCACCTGTCAGCCCAGCAATCCTGTATCTATACGGTCTGTAGGTCATCTGTAGGGTCTCTGAGGAGCTGGCTGGGCTCAAACACAGCTGAAGGAAGGTGTAACCCTCTGCTTGGACCCCTCTTACAGCTGCTTTCCTGCCCTAAATCCTCTTTTCTAGTTCCCCCAGGATGTGACAGATGATTGCAGGGAGGAAGAGTAGAGTAGGATGTGGCTGGGGGGATGTCTCACCTCTCACCACCAAGTCCAGGGTCTTGCTGACAGCAGACCATTCTCTGGAAGCACTCATGGTGTAGCACTGACAGCTGTAGCGGCCACTGTCACCTTTCTGCACATGGGAGAGGTTGTAGTCACCTTGTTCCCTTGAGAGCAGTTGGGCTCGGTCCTGGCCCTGCAGGTACAGGTAACAGCCAGTGCTGGGGTGTGTGGTGGTGCAGCGGAACATCACGTCAGCTCCTGCAGTCACCTCGTGCCCAGGCAGGACAGAGAGGTTGGGTCTGGGGAGACTGAGCTCTGTGGGGACAGGAAGGGGAATGAGAAGGCGTAGCGGGCTTTGACATGGTACCAGAAGCACCAGGATCTCTGTGAAGCCACCAACTGACTCAGGCAGAGGTGAAGATGGTCCCCACCTCTCCAAGCCAGGGAAGAAGAGACAAACCCTGCCCGTCATGGAAACGGCCATGGGCATCCCGGTGTGCCCTGGGGCGTGTGACTCCACAAGAGGGGAAACAGCACATCCCTCACCTTCCACAGAGACTTCCAGTTCATTGCTGCGAGCCAGCACAGTGCCTCCCTCCAGGTAATGGCAGTTGTAGGTACCTCTGTCCTTGTACGTGGCATTAGAGATGGAAAACTCTGCTGTGTTGCCACTCTGCTCCAGGGTACGGAGCTGGCGGCTGCCCTTGTACAGCACAAAGCTCCCATAGCCGCCCTGGCAAGTGCAGCAGATGGTGGTGGAGCCTCCTGGTGGGATCACCCCAGGTGGCTTCAGGAAGATGGAGATGGTGAGGGCACCTGCACAGGGAGAGAGATGCTGCCAGACAGACACAAAGCCCCCAGCAGCTGCCCTGCTGTGAGCCTGGGACTGCCAGCAGGCCCTGTCTCCATACAAGGGTGAGTTTTGTTCCGGGGGGCTGTGGAAGAGCCCTGGGAGATTGGTGGGCCCAGAAATGTGTCCAAACTCCCCATCTACCTCCTCAAGATACTCACCCGGTGTAGCCTCGCTCTGTGCCACCAGCCAAGCACCTGCAAGAGAAGCAGCTGTGCAACATCTCTTTGGAGTGTCTGGACACCTCCTATCACCCTCTGGGAAACCCCACAGCCTCTGGCACTCACCGAAGGCTAGCACATAGGTCACAGGCAGCATCACGCCCCTCTTGGCTCCCTCCGTACTCGGCTCAAGCAGGGCTTCTTCAGAGGAAGGCTTTCGCCAGAGGCACTGAGCAGCTGGGTGGCTTCTTGCGGCTCCTGATACAACCTCGTTGCCGCAAGCCACCTTCTGTCCCACTGCTTGGGTTTCTGCAGCGCAGCTGCAGGGCTGGGATGGTTGAACTGGAACCACAATGTCCCAGTCACATGCCCAGGGCTGGGCCCCAGTGACGACTTAGGTCCTAGGATCCTGCAGACCTTGGAGGAAAGCTATCAGGACTTTTTGTTTCTCTTTCTTAGTTCCGGTCACTTGATGGGGAAATGGCTTCCTCTCTGCCTTATGAAATAGGGGGTTGTTTCGCAACCATAAACACACAAGTTTGGTAGCTCAACAGAATGGAATAGGAGGGAAAGAACTTGTCTTCCTTTTTGGCCTTCTTAGGGGCAGTTTTGTCTTCCTGGCCTACAGTGTCTGTCATTGCAGGAGGGACAGCAATACCTCCTACCTGTAAGTCTGGATGCACCCTGCAGGGCTGGTCCCACTCCTCATCCATCCAGGCTCCCCCAGTCCCACACTGGAGCAACCGATGGTCTCTTCCACCAAACAGCTGCTCCCTTCCACCCCACACCTGGAGCCAGGCGCACCTCAGCTGCACCTTCTCTGGGTTGGCCAGTGATGTAGACAGAGCTCCCTTTGGCAATAATGAAGGGCTAATTAAGCAGGAGAAGTTGCTTGCACCTCTGGATGTGGGAGGAAGGAACGGATGGATTGTGGCACTGGGGCTGTGTGGGACACGTGGCAGCTTGTGCAGGGGTCCTACTCTGAAGGAGGCAGCGTTTGTAGCTCCCTGCCCTCCGGTGAGCTGCAGGCAGCACATCCTGTCCCCTCTGTGTCTGCAACCTCTGCCAAAATTGGCCCCTGCAGGAAAAACAGGGAAGGCTCAGGGCTGGGTAGGTGGGATTTATATGGGTATAAACCAGGGGAAAAAGGCAAAGCTGGACTTCTCCAGGACCTCTGTGGTCCCTTCTAGACCTTTTTCTACCCTTTTCTTTCTTCCCCTTTCAGCTTTTTCGGTCTCCTTTGAAGATACCATGGGCGAGGAGAAGTTTTGGCAGCAGGATGCTCTATGGCCTTCTCCTGTTCTGGGCACCTCCTCTGGCC
>VZTJ01005687.1:87344-143621 GCA_013397795.1 Orthonyx spaldingii | reverse complement strand
AAGGAAGGAAGGAAGGAAAGGGGAATTTATCACCACCTGTGGATGCAGGGATAAGACTTGATTGTTGCAATTTAGGTGACCCTTGCTTGAAGTGATGGTCACAGTCTATATCTTCCGGGGGTGGGGGAAGGCCATATGACACGTGATGGGTTACACTTCTTTCAGGTGCTGCCTTCAGGTGGGAACATCCTGGTACCTCCCCTGGGGGCAGACAGTTGCACTCTCTGATGTTACACTGTATATCACAAGCAGTCATCTGGTCAAAGGCTCCAGAAATTACTCAGGGGTCTTTGATGGCCTATGACCCCCTCCCAAGACATGACCGCTGCCTCTCACTGCATAAGTGAGCCAGTTATGCCCCCTCAAAAGGGACGAATCCCCTCAGGCCTGTGTGTGAATGTGAATGACCTGACACCTTGGGGAATTCTTACACCTGAGCCAATTGCGTAAAGGAGGAAATTAGCATGATAAAAAGCATTATCCCACCTTGCAGGATCTGCTTGTCATCAGCCTTCTCCCCTATCTGGCTCAAAACCCAGGTTGTCATTAAGCAGAGGTCGGTTTGTCATGCTCATCCTCTGGTGGTGGGTGTGCATCCCTCTGCACTGGGGCTGTTCTGTTGCAGACCAAAGGTTTCACCACCACACACCCAAGAACTCCTCCTCCCTTTCAGTTTGGGTTGCAAGCCTGGCACCAGTAGAGCACCTGCTGCTTTTGCAAGTGGCTCAAAAATGGTTTTTTACGCCATTAACATTTCAGTGTTAGGCCAGGCTGGATGGAGCAGTTCTGAGCAACCAGCTCCAGGGGAAAGTATCCTTGTCCACAGACAGGGATTCAAACTGGAAGATCTTCGAAGTCTGTTCCAACCCAAAGCATTCTATGATTTTGTGAGTCAATGATAGTCTCAATGAATCTTTCAGAAAATAATTTTGTCTTTTATAGTGCTTCTTGACAACCTTTTTTCTATGAAAAAACCACAAATGTTTGATGTAGGCCCTTCAGCTTCTTGGGACAGCTCTCAGTTGTGTTCAAGGTCTCTTAGTAGATTGGCAGTTTCTGGTTTTCCTGTACTTGCATCTCAGCAAAAAATAGAAATCTTTCATTATCACTTTTTGTTTTTGTGACATAATAGAACAATAAAGACAGTTAATTTCCTTAAGAATGTTACTGAATTTGTTCAAAAGATGTGGATTTGAAGCTAAAGAAAAATACTATTTTCTTCTGCCTTTTACCCCGCATCACTGCTTGGAGCACAGTGTTGATTTGTGGCAAGATATTTCTTAGGAAAAAAAAGCTCATTTATGTTCCAGATTAGCTGTTTGACCTGCTTAGTCCCATTGTGTATCCTGCAGAGTCCTATTTGCTAGTCTGACTGGATGAATTGTTGTTTTTCTGTTATTGGTCTTTCGCTTCATTTTGCAACCTTTCCTTGATCAATGGCTGGTTTTGTGTCCAAAGGAGAGTGCCAAAGAGGGTGAAAGGACCAGAGGGCATGACTTAGGAGGAGTGGCTGAGGATACTAGAAGAGGATACTGAGGAGTGACCTCAGTGCTCTCACAACTTTAGAGTGGTAGGGGCTGATCTCTTCCCTGTTGTTTGATCACAGGATGCAAGGGAATGGCTTAAATCTCATCAAGGGAAGTTCAGATTGGATATTAGGAAACAGTTTTTCACTGAGGGGGTGGTTGAACACTGAGAGCAAGCTCCGCAGAGAAATTGTCATCGCCCCAAGACTGTGAGTTTTGAAGAAGTTTTTGGACAACATTCTTGCATACAAGGTATAACTTTTAGGTTGCCCTGTGAGGAGTCAAGAGTTGAACTTGAAGAACCACATGGGCTCCTTCCAACCCACGGAATTCTCTTATTGTTAATTACAGACAGTTAAAAACCTAAAAGAAAGAGTCAAATAAAAAAAGAAAGCCTCCAAACAACCCAAAGGTTCATCAAAAATATGTTCTTCCTTCATGGAAAATCTAAGATAATTGATACTAATTAACTTTTTGAATTGAAATTTACATTTTAGATTACTTTTTACCTGGAAGCTCTCTCATGACTCAGAACTCTGGTTCTGCTGAAATTATGAGCTCCCTTGGTGCGTGAGAACACCCTGGGCATGGCCACAGGTGAAGTGTGCAGCTCATGTTCAGTCCCTGCTCTTCTGGACTCAGAGTAGGTACTTGTGTGCGGGCTGTTGCCAACATTGCAGGCTATTCACCCTAGCCATCGGATATATATCTGTGTGTCTGTGTTTCCTATCTTGTTTCCTTGGCTGCAGCCTATTTGGATACAGGATTACCTTCTCTTCTGCACGTAGTGACTGAGCCTCTCTGAGTTCTGTGTGCTCTGGCGGAACACAAATAAAGTTGTGTCTTTGTTGCTGGTTCTAGAGATCTAAACTGAACTGTAGACCCAGAGGTTGCTCTGAACAAATTGGCAATTTTTAATCTGTTTTACAGTTAATTATTTTAATAAACTTTCACATCAATTCATTATGGTGAGTCTGGGACTCTCTTTTAGTTGTCTTTGTGGTTAGGAGGTATAATATCAACTCCTAAAATCATATTCTGGCCAAGCTAGAAGATTTGAAAAGCCTGTTTGGTGTTGTCTTCTGTTACATTACATATGCCAACAACACTGACTTAATTTTGAGTATTGGATATTAAATTCAGATGTAAATCATGTTTCTTCTTTTCTGTAATGAGTAGCAGATATGTTTTTACACAGCGGTTCCTAATCCAGTATTTTGATAATGTACTCCATTGAAATTATTGTATGATGCTCTTCTAACTTAGCTTTTATCACTTGTTAAAACACAGCCAGTAAATATGCTTCTCTGGAAGACATTTTGTTATCTATGGATTAGAAGTGGGAGTGTAACTATCATGTTTTACTCAGGGATTCATTTATAACATACTTAATATTCTGTGAAAGATTATATAAAGGACAGAAACATATTTTTAACGTATCTGCTTCAGAAAATTTGAGATGAAAACAGAATCTAGTGTGAAAACTTGACACACCTGTAGATATTCCAGGACTAAGAATGCTTGCATATTGTGTCTCGTTATGCAGAATCATGTATAAAATTAGGTATCTCCTGAGGGACACAGTAATGACTGCAGGTTGGTGTTTGCTGAGCACTGTGGTGTTACTCTTGGATATACAAGTATTTTATGAGGACTTCATGTAACGAAGGGTCTTGTAGTAGTTTCCCAGGCAGACCAGAATTTTAAACTAGTACGTTTACCCTGAGTCTCTAAACATCTTTCTAATGAATAGATTATCAGCTGGGGTCTCATTTCTCCTTTTCTGAACCCGGATTCTGAATGGGTGAACTTTGACAAAAGACTACATTGCAGTTGAAAACCTTCTCCAGACATTGTTATGTAAATAAGGGGCATAGAGCAAGTGTGTAACTATGTCTCTCTTTTGAGTGCATCCTTGCTCATCAGTTATAACAACAGATGGTGGTAGTTATGGAAGTCTGGTTGTTGTATAATATTTGGAAGCCTGTATATTTTCTGTTCAGTCAGTTATGGCAAATGTGGCATTTTACGAGAATGGAGATGGTTGAAGGTATTTGAAAAGATGTTTTCATTACTTCACACCAGTATCTTTGCATTTCTATTTCAAGACCTACGTTATATGAAACTGATAATAATATATTTGCCTTTATTACAGATATTGTTTATATAAGGATTTGAGACAAAAATGGTGTCATCAGGGTAAATATTGTGCAAAAATGGAAGGAAAACACAGATAATTGCTAGAAATAGTGTTTTTCAAGGTCCCCTGTTACTAAAGGGTTTTAAATAACCTTTTAGGAAAATCTAAGATTGTTTACATAAAAGCTTTTCAAACTCTTCCTCTGTTATAAATAATGTGTGGTGACTAGGCATGTTAATGTTTGTAGTAAACCTCTTTATCATGGTAAGATAAAAGAAATACTTATAAGTTTCTTTAAAATGTATTTAGCTCTCAGTAGACAAAAGATTATTCCTCTAAAGAGAACTATATTTCTTGCAGTTCTTAAACCACTATGAGCTGTATAAAATGATTAGCCTATTTAAGTGTTTCACCCATCCAATGGTCCTTTTGGTTGCATGCAGATAAGCTGCAGGAGAATGGTATGTGTAAGCCAAATATTTTATCTTGAACAAGAATAAAGCTATCATTTTCACTTGGAGACACCATATATAGTATACAGATTTCATTGTTTGTTACATTTTTCTGATGGCTTATTTATGGCTGGTTTTTTTTAATAACTGAAGTATCAGTAGATATTACCATTCAAGTAATTAAGGTAAAATATTTTCTTCTGTATAAGCGTCTTTAAATTTTGATGGACATCAAAATTTGGACTCAAGCTAGGTCAAGATTGTATATGGGTGGCTTAGTCATTAGCTTGAGCATGTGTCCAACAGCTGAAGATTTGATGCTCCTTTGTTCTGAGAAGAAGCAATAAAATCCTGAAAAGAGTCATATATTTTTAAAAATGCGGTCAATTTTAACCTGCCTCTCTCTTTGCTGAAGGAACCTTATTTTTGCAGTCTACTGCTGGGAATGGTACTTCCTCCTGGATGGGAATGTTTTTGTTCCACTTTGCTTTGCTAATTTTCCATAGGGCACCAGTTTTACTGAATAAAATCACTCAGCAGTGTAGGCAGCTACCTGTAAAATAGGCTGGTGGGCATAACTGTGAAGGTCTGCCCAAGGCACTGGTACAATCTTTGTGTAGCCTGTTAGGGTCCTGACACTGCACTGTCATGTCACAGAATCACAGAGTAAGCTGAGTTGGAAAGGACTCACAAGGATCGAGTCCAGCTCCTGGCCTTGCACAGCATCGTCCCCAAGAGTCACACCATATACCCAAGATTTATCCCAAGCAGAGCATTTATGCTGCTGGATAACAAAACAGGGTTGAAATTTGTTCTTGCTGCTTTTCATTGCTGTGTGGTAAGACCAATGCCACTAAAGTGACTGGTGATGTACTTACATCTGCTTGGCTTTCCTCCACCTTACAGTTTTCAAAAAATCTGGTATTTGATACTGAAGTAATTGACACTATAACAGTTCTCTACAAAATGCTTTTAGAATGAAAAATGAGCTAGATCTCTCAAGCTGGATTCTTTTTACAAAATATATAAAAGGCGACTATATATAATAATAGAGTAGTTGTGTTCACTCATTATGGTATAATTCATTTGATGTCCTATTGTGCTGTGCCATTCTGTTTAATATCTTAACTTGCTCAGCTGAAGCACAAAAGCAGCAGAGGTGTAATACAACCATTCAGAGTGATAAAGGATGGTATATTTTTCTTAAAGGGACAGTCCTTTGATTTTCATCTAGTCTCACTGGGGTAAATTACCTTCTATTTCTTTGTTTCTATTTGTTTTGGGAAAAAGCCTCATGTTTAGAGTTAAGAGTAGGGTATACAGTTAGGCTTTTTAATTGCACCTTTCAAAAACTTTGCTTATATGTCTTTGTGACTAGTACCTCAGGTATGAAAATGTTTTTGAAAAGTGCCTTCTTTGAATTCTAATGTGAACCTTCATAAAAACCCAAACTAAACAAAATAAACACACAACCCAACATGTTTTCATCTTCCCAGAACAAAAAATGGTAGAAAGCTGACTATGACCTTTGGTTTATTTAGAAACAAGGCAAATGTGAAGTACAGCTCCTGTGGGACAGCTGATAATAAAAATGCTTTTTCTCTTATAAATATGATGCTGAAAGAAGTACTCAAAAATATAAGCCATATATTATGCAAATATGTACCTGGATATCCAAAGGTACAAACGAGAAGATAATACATGCATGCAAAAAACTTAGGTCTGCACTCTCCAGAAATAGGTGAATATTTAATTGCAGTCAAAACGAAGGATAAATTCATCATTTTAAAAGAAATTGTTATTATAATTGGGCAAGTTGTAAGACAACAACCAATCTTAAAGATAGTTCAGTGTGTATAACTGCTTGCCATGAAATACCTGAAATATGGACTACAGAAGGACACTCTCAGTTAAAGATGGAGCTCTTTGTTTAAACCAAACAAGATTGGAATAGGAATATTCTGTTTATCTGCTCTTCTCTTTCTAATGTCCAAAGAAAACTGTCAGGTGGATGTGGATTTAAAATTGCCTTCCTTTGTTAAACATTCATTTTTAAAAATAAATATTGCAGACAAATGTAAATGAATGAAGGCCTCATTGCATTGTTTCCTCATGGAGTATTGTAAACAGACATTTTAGCAGAGTATTTTAATGTTTAGGGTTTTTTTGTGGTTATGGAATTAGAGGAAGAAAAAGGGAAACATGAATAACTTTTCTCTACCAGATGTAGTGAATTTGTTTTTTTCTTCAACAGAGGAAGAATTGATAAATGTCACTTCATCTGGTCTTATTCCCTGAAAATACCTGCCAAAAACCTTAAAGAGAGTTATTTGATATTTTTCTCAGCGTGCTGACATCTACTTATTGATTATAATATGATGTTTTGTGCACTCACTGGGGAACTTAACCTGAAATGCTTTTAGTTCAAATTAAGTAACTCACAGAAACAGCAGATTAAGAGCTAAGCCATGCAAAACCATACTTGTGGTACAAGTGTACAGAACTTAAGAGAATTGAATTTGGCTGCAACTACACTTATTAACAAGTTGTATTTTATACAATTTCTTGGCCTTTTCTTGTATTGACACAACAAAGTGATTGCTCATAATGTGTAATTAGATGAGCATGAGTGGCCATAATAAAATACTGAGCAGTCTTTCCAAAAGATGGAGATGTGCTTTAGAAATTGTATTGGAATCCTGGTAACCTCTCTTCTCAAAACCTCAAGAATTATGAGTATATGACTCTCACCAGGTGCTACCAAGCACTGGGTTATGTGTTGCAGCAGTAATCTCCTCATGGTAAGAACAATAAAAATGTGCAAATGGTATTTTCTGTCTCAATTTGCTCTTAATCACCACACAAAAATCTCTTTTACCCAGCTCAATTGCTACTGACTCACACGTTTTTCTCCATTAAAAAAAATTTGAAAAACTAAAGTCTATTTCTTAATGTGGTTGTGAAAAACCTCTCCCAGTGTTCCTGCCTGTAGAGACTGTTAGGGAAAATGCAATGTGAGAGCAGGAAGAGGAATTCCACCAAGAAGATGGACTGCGTGAGTCAGTACCTAACCCTCGCACCATTTGCTGCTGATTTCAAGGAGACCTTGAATTGTAGGAAGGCATTGGAGAAGGAGGATCATCTTGCAGCACTTTCAAGCTTCAAATGCTACTGCTGACAGGTGTGTAAAATTTAGAGCAATGTATTACTGCATTTCATCCCTAATTTAGAGCTAGAGCATGTTTCCAAGAATGCGCTGACTGTTGCAGAAACTACCAGTACAACGCTGAGAAAGCTCCTCTCAGTGAAAGCAACCATGTTAGAGAATAGCTCCTGCTATGGGCTTAAAATCAGTGCTGGCTGCCTGCCAAGGGGCAAATATTTTTGGCAGCTCGGGAAAAGGATCCACAAAAGAAAGTCTGTTACCACAAGAAAGACTAAGAATTGCTTCTGAAAATATATCCTGGTTTGTGGAAAACCAATTAAATACAGTCATTGAATCCTTTTAGTGTTTTTCTTTATTTTATTTTATTTGCATGGGTTATATTAACAACACATCAAAGTGTAAAAACTTTATTTTTGCTAGTATGAAATAATAAGATTCTTCAGACTTAGTGTATGTCACACACTATTTTATGCTCTTCACATTGTGTAAAACTATTTACAATATTCTCTGGAAGTTAAATAAAGAAAAGAGTCTTCTACCTTGTCTTAGATACTTAGGAGTTTAATGATGAGTAGTAATCACGTATAAGATATAAAAAGGATTACTCACTAAAAGATTAAATTAAAAGAAAGAATTAGAGGAGATACTTTCAAAGGTACCCAGCCACCTTAGTTTCATCAGCTCACAATGGAAAATTTGGCAGCTAGATTTTAGCTTGTGAGTAAACTGTGAGATTCTCTCCCTTGCTCCTTTTCCATACCAGAGTAAAAGCAAAAGAGTGGATGGCTTAGCTTGAGCATTTCAAAACTTTTGGGTCTTAAAGAACACAAACAACCTGGTCTAGACAGACTTCCAGTGTGCCTTAATGGGTAGACTTCGTTCAGGGAATATATTGCTGTACTTATTGTGGTTGGGATTCGTTTTGTTGGTTGTTTGGTGGATTTTTTTCTTTGTTTTTTAGTTTGTTTGTTTGGTTTTCCCACAGCTACATTACTGTTTTACATTGTTGAAATTTTCTTGCATTCTAGAAGAGAATTATTAGCTATTTGCATAACGTTGAGAGACACTGACATTTCTTTTTTGGAAAGCTGAACTGCGCCAGGCCAGTTGTGTAATCTGAAACTGTGTTTTCATTAAAAGTTAGTAAGTGGTTTTAAATGCTTAACAGGGCTGTCAAACAGGATGTATTACAGATACAGGCTGCATGTAGATAAATACAGTTGTCTGCTCTTCTTGATGGCTGTGATACTCCAGTTTAGATAGCATGGGCTTCTCACACCATAGAAGGAAGAGAGTGTTTTGTGGGAAGCTTATGCTAGACCTGTCCCCAGTCTGCTGTGATTGACTAGAAGATTTTGATTTTATCTTTCAGATTACATATGCTTTTCAGTCTTTCTAATGGCTGGTTTGTGGGTTTTTTGGCCATTTGTGAGAGTCATCAAAGGTTTTTAAAACATGAGTTTGCTGATATGAATCATCTCTCGCGTCTAGATCTTGTTCATCCAGCTCATGTATGCAATGGTATAGTTTTGTTGCCTTGTGAGATCTCTATACCATGCAAGTCATATGCTGTGTTTATGAAATGATTATCTATTCTTTTATCTATTATCTCCCTCTATCCCATTTCTCCCTTTGAATCTTCGGAAACTTTCAGGCTCCATGGCTGGTGTCACTGCCGAAATCTAGGGTATTTTGACAACCGAATGGCCTACTCAGCACTGGATATGCTGACATCATATGAGACCCACCTTTCTCAGCAAAGGAGGAGAGCCTTTGCTCGGGAACTAGCAGGGCTTGCTGGCAGGGTTTTAAACTATATATGATGGAGGAAAGGGACAATATCTGTCTTGTCACTGGCAAGTTGTAGGATGAGAGGCAAAGGGAACTAGCAGGGCTTGCTGGCAGGGTTTTAAACTATATATGATGGAGGAAAGGGACAATATCTGTCTTGTCACTGGCAAGTTGTGGGATGAGAGGCAAAGGCTAAAGTGACAGGGTGCTGACAAGGGCCTTCACCTGGTGACTC
This sequence comes from Orthonyx spaldingii, assembly GCA_013397795.1. Classification (NCBI taxonomy): domain Eukaryota; kingdom Metazoa; phylum Chordata; class Aves; order Passeriformes; family Orthonychidae; genus Orthonyx; species Orthonyx spaldingii. The sequence continues at coordinate 134,311 of VZTJ01005687.1, read as the reverse complement.
TGAAATGTACTGACCTCACTGGAGCAGACTTTCAGTCTTAACGGAGATGAAGCAGGGACTCCTGAGGTAAGAGAAGCCAATGGGGAACACCAGGGAAATATATGAAAGGAATTAAGGGGTGCTCCTCTAGGACAGTGTCCTAGTTTCAGCTACAGTAGAATTAATTTCTTTTCAGCAGCTGTTACAGTGCTGTGTTTTCAAGGAGAAAAGTGTTGATAAAACACTGATACTTTGGTTTTTGCTAAGCTGTGTTTATTCTAAGTCAAGGACTTTTTATTTCTTTTCTCATAGTCTGCTAGTGAGGAGGGATGCAAAAGAAATTGGGAGGAAGCGTAGCCAGGATAGGTGACTCAAAATGACAAAAGGGATATTCCACACCATAGGATATCATGCCCAGTAACTGGGAGGAGTTACCCAGGTCTAACATCAGTCAGCAAGTGGTGAGAAACTGTATTTTGCTTCACTTGTTTTTCCCTTTTCCTTATCATATCTGCGATACTGATTGATGGCAGACTGAACACAAGTTAGCAGTGTGCTCACATAGCCAAGAAGGCCAATGGCATCCCAGCCTGTATCAGGAGCAGTGTATCCAGCAGGACTAGGGAAGTCATTCTTCCCCTGTACTCAGCACTGGTGAGGCCTCACCTTGAGTGTTGTGCCCAATTCTGGGTCCTTGTATTTAGGAAGGATATTGAGATGCTCGAATGTGTCCAGAGAAAGGCAACAAGGCTGGTGAAGGGTCTGTAGCGCAAGTCCTGTGAGGAGCGGCTGAGGGAGGTGGAGTTGTTTAGCCTGCAGAAAAGGAGGCTCAGGGGAGACCTCATCACTCTCTACAACTCCCTGAAAGGTGGTTATAATGAGGTGGAGGCCTCCTACTGTGCCTGCAGTGACAGGACCAGAGTAAATGGTCTTAAGATCAGAGAGGAGAGATTAACATAAAATATTAGAAAGTACTTTTCACTGTAAGAGTGGTCAGACATTGGAATAGGTTGTCCAGGGAGGTGGTGGAATCACCATCCCTGGAGGTCTTTAAGAGGAGCCTGGATCTGTCACTGGGCGATGTGGTTTAGCAGTTAAGGAGTGGCTGTGGTAATGCTGGATGGATTTTTGGACTAGATGATCTTGAAAGTTTCTTCCAACCTTGATGATTTTATGATCTGAGGATTCATGATCTGGGTAATAGACAGCCCTGTTAGAGGAATGTGTTACTGGATCTGTTGGTCACCAATACAAGTGAGCAAATTGGAGACATAGAGATTAGCGGCAGCCCAGGCTGCAATGATCGTGCATTGGTAGAGTTTCCACTCCTGAGGTATTCCTCATGGTTAGGTAAGGAGGGCCTAAAATTAGGCTCCTGAACTTTAGGAAAGCAAAATTCCAGCTCTTCAGGGAGATAGTCAATGGGATCCCCTGACAGACTGCCCTGAGGGACAAGACAGTCCAACAGACTTGACAGATTTTAGAGAATTCCTCTGTAGAGAACAAGAGCTAGCAGTCCCCAGAAGCAAGAAATCATACAAGGAAGGCAAGAGACTGGCATGGCTGAGCAGGGAATATCTGGACTTCTGTAAAGTCTTTAACGCAGTCCCCTACAACATCATTATCCTTAAATAGGAAAAACACGGAATTGATGGGTGGACTGTTAAATGTATAAGAAAGTGGTTAGACAGTCACATCCGGAGTGTAGTGGTCAATGGCTCAGGTTTCTGATGGACATCAATGACAAGTGGTGTCCCCCAGCAGTCTGCTTTCGGACCAGTGTTATTTTATATCTTCATTAATGACATAGATAAAGGAACCAAGTGGTCCTTCAGCAAATTTGCTGGTGACACCAAGCTGAATGGTGCAGTTGTCACACCTGAAGGACAAGATGTCATCCAGAGGGATTGGGACAACCTCAAGAAGTGGGCCCATGGAAATCTTGTGAGGCTTAAGAAGACCAAGTGCAAGGTACCACACCTGTGCCGGGCCAATCCTTGGCATCAACAAAGCCACAGCTCAGAAAGCCAATTCTATCCTGGGCTGCATCCAAAACAGTGTGGCCAGCAGACCAAGGGAGGGGATTCTGCCCCGCCGGTCTGCTCTGGTGAGACCCCACCTGGAGTTCTGTGTCCAGCTCTGAGGCCCTCAATGTAAAGACATGAACCTATTGGAGGGATTCCAGACAAGGGCCACCAGGCTGATCAGAGGGATGGAGAACCTCTCCGGTAAAGAAAGAATAAGAGAGTTGGGTTTGTTCAGCCTGGAGAAGGCAAGGCTTCAAGAGTGTGCTAATGGCAGACTTCCAGTACTTGATGGGAGCCTCCAAGAAAGATGGAGAGAGACATTTTACAAGAGCATGTAGTGAGAGGACAAGGGGCAATGGCTTCAAACTGAAAGAGAATAGGTTTAGTTTAGATGTTAGGAAAAAGTCTATGCTGTGAGGGTGGTGAGGCTCTGGAGCAGGTTACTCAGAGAATATATGGATGCTCCATATATGCTCCATCCCTGGAGGAGTTTAAGGCCAGGTTGGATGGAGCTCTGAACAACCTGGTCTAGTGAAAGGTGTCCCTGCCCACAGCAGAGGGGTTGGAACTCGATGAGCTTTAAGGTTCCTTCCCACCCAAACCATTCTATGAGTCTTTGATTTATTAATGAAATAACTTCAGATTACTCCTTGACTCCTTGATGAATGTTTTTAACATATCAGAACATCTGATATTCAAACTGGTTATGTTTATTAGATAGAAGTGGAAAGGGTGATGAATTTTGTAAGCACCATATCAGAAGTCTGATTCAAGTTTGAAATTTAGGTTAGTCTTTACTACAGAAGGCAAGATGCAGCCTTGTGAGGAAGGAGGTGGATCTGGAAGGGATTTCTCTGTCCCTCTCACTCAGACTGAGGTTTCCAATCTAACTACCACCTGAAACCTTCAGTTGTTTCAAGCAGTCCATTACCGGATGCTTTCTAGACTGGCTGATATCTAGTCTATATCAGTTTTATTCAGCAAATGTTATTGCTTTTCCTTTTCATCTTACCATTGTTTTCCTTGCTGTTATTTGTATGAGTCAGTTTAACCATACTGTTCTTGACTGAAAGTGTGTGTTTGCCTGTGTGCATGCATGTCCATGTATTCATGTGTATCTTTGAACATTTGTAGATTTCCTAGGACTTTTGCCTGGTTCTCTGGTGCACTCTTTCTGCACCATCTGTTGCAAGGATAAGTGAAACATTTCATTGAATTGTTTCTTAGATATTTTACGTCCTGAAATACGGTGTCACTTAAAGGTGAGCCTGAAGTGATTACAGTTCTTAAAGCACAAGTCTGATCTTAAAGAGAATTTTTAAGTATCAGAACTTTTATGTTATCTTGGATAAAGGAGACAGGAAATTTCTTTATATTGAAAAAAAATTAGTATCTGTAGTGTTTTATTTGTTTTAATACTAGAGAATTTGTCTTTTTTTCTTTTTCCTTTTTTTTTTTTTTTCTTTTTCTGTCCAGGGAAAATCTGTACTTATATGTGAAGGATAGTTTTATATAATCTGTAGAACTCATCTTTTTATATTCATTTCCCTGGCAATTATATTTGTTCTTTGTTAGTGTATTTTAGTACTTTCATACTCCATGTAAATATTTATGTATTTTCTTTCTCAGAGTTGGAGAACATGAGATGAAAATAGTCCCCTGAAACTTAGAAGAAAGATTTTACTCAATTCCTTTGTATTTGGAAATATATGAATTTATGACATTCCACAGTGTGAGTATGGAGTGAAGATATATTCAAGAGTTGATTAATTTCCCAAAGGTGCTCTACTCTCAAGATATCATCAAATTATTATTGCTAATTTTCTTACTATGAAGACTTCTTGGTTTTCAACATTTTTTAGAGTACTTATGTGGCACAGATATCTGAGGTGATTAAACTTTGCGGTCCTGAATGCTTGTCATCACTGGTGTTCTTGGGATTGCAAAACTCAAAATGGATGAGCAAAACTGCTGAAAACTTTGTATAGTGCTTATACAGAGTATGACTTTCTGGGAAAAAAATCAATTCCCTTTTGATTTGGTGAAAAATTCTGAGTGCAGTTTTAAGAGATCAGACATCTTAATTTATCTGAATTGCAGCTCTGTTCTTTTTCAGTTTCATAAGTTCATGACAGTTAAAACAAAAATGAAAAGTTTGGGCACAAAGCAGACATCACTTTTACCTGCCAAGAATTGGCTATATACCTCTGTCTCATTTCCACAGATAAAGCAGTATTTCTGAACGGAAAGGTTGTGGACTGGATCTTGACAAAATACTTCTAAATATATAGATAAATAAATGGACTTTGTAGTGCTTAGTATAAATTCAGATAGGCATATTTCTTGTCTGTTAACGTGCCCTCAAAATACTGAGTACTAGAGTAGCTTTTGGAAAATAGCTCCTCCTGTGGACAGTGTATCCCTGTTTTGTGAAAATTGTAGTATTTCCAGAATAAAGGTAAATAAACCTTTGCCATTCCAGAAATGAATGCTGAGGAGAGAGGCATCCTGCAATAAACACTGAAATTCTTTTCACAAAATAAATAGGCCTCTAGTTTCTCCCAAGTGCAGATTAGTTAAAAATATGTCTAAGGGATGTCAACATTTCTAAAAAATTATAAAGTTTAGTACTGGACTTGTTAGTAGATAACAGGAGCTTGAGTATGGATAGTCAAATTAACAGGCATTTTGTATTGTGCTCATCTACTGCTTTGGTGAGAGGAAGTCTGTGTTTCTAGTAAGACACTTGACTGGAAATTTGGGACACAGCACCTGCTCTTACTGATGCCAGGAATGACCTCAACAAGATTTTTCAGATCACATTTTACCGAAAGATTTGAGTACAGATTTATGTCCCACTAATTACAAGACATGTGTTTCATGGAACACAGAGGAAAAATTCCACTCCTACTTAACTTTTCATCTGAAAAACTGAGGAAAAAATACCTTTTGGATCTCTCTCTTTCTACGTCATGCACTTGCATTGTCAGCTTTCCAAAACAAGTATTTTTCTCCTGTAGAAATACACCTCCTTTGTAATGCATTTCTGCCAGGTGAATTGGATCAAGCTATCAACTGTCATCACCAGCTCTCTAGCAGTCGTGACTTCTCCCTGAGATTTCTTGGCACACACAGTGCAGCTTTTAGTAAAGAGATCTGCAAATGGTACAACTATAGGAAAGGCTGTCATACTTTCTTTTCTAGTGTTTGGTCTGTCATTAGATGAGAGAACCAGTCTTACTTTTATTTGTTACATTTATGATGGTTTTTTTTCCTTACATTTGGATGATGTTCTTTTATTTGTTTATTTAAGGTACATATTATACTTGGACAACAGAGATTTTGGCAGAGTTAAATGACTGCTGTTTTTTAGACAGAATATTTTGTAGCTCAAAAGCATACATCTAGTTTTCTGCTTAAAAGTAATATGAATTTTTTTGTTAGTCAGTCAAAAAAAACCCCAAACACCCCAAAAAGTCAGCAATGTTAGAATTTTATTTTCACCACTGAACCTGCCAAACCCTTTTCCAAGTCAGTAATACTGCATTTTCAGTCTTATTAACTTTCTATTTTACCATTTTTAAAATGTAATTCATACAGAAAAGACATTTAGGACCAGCATAGGGGTGCACAATTGTGTTGTGAAAAGTCAGGAAAGCCGAATGCAGCATGTAGCACACCAACCTGTAAACAGTGCTTGTTTAGTTATGGCCAGATTTAGGATCTGCTTTTCATGTGGATCTCCATTTACATTCTTACTTGTATAATTAGCCTTTGTAAAGGGAAATTAAATTAAGTAATAGATGTCTGGAAGGTGTGGGGAACAAATGGGATACCCTTGGCTTCTTTCATTCATTCTGTCTGCCCTGAGCCAGACCCTTCATCTCATTCCCCACACTTGCAGGAATTGCTTCAAGGATTGCTTATAATAGACAAGGTCCATAATGTTCTTGCTTCTCGCTTGTAAAGTTGCTATGTAAGATCTGAGCTGAGTCATCTGCTGCGAAGTTTTCCACCAGCCTTAGCATTCCAGATGGTGATCTATACATAGGCCTGGTTGGCTATCACCACAATATTTTTTATATTGACAACTAAAAACCATCTTTAGGCAACAGGTATTGAGAACCTTTATATCTGCATTTTACTCCATATTTTGTTTTAGTCTTGACAAGGCATTGGTGTTGCACATTTTCAGTTAAATTTTTTGGTTTGGATCAGGCAGCTGCGTCAGATCTTTCCCACTTGTCTCAATACACTCTTTGCTGTTGGGGTTTGGTTTTGTTTAGATTATTTCTTCAGTTGATTTTCCTAGTAACTTATTCCCTTTCACAATTTTTGGCTTTCCTACAGCTAACACTGATGTACAAACATATATGCGCACTGCCTTTGTTAACTTTGAGAGATTAAATTTTTATTTTAATGTCTTCAAATTTGTGATATATTTTGCATCATTTGTTGTTCTTTGTGAAGTTTCCAAACCTTATGTGAAGTACCATATCGAAATTTCAGGTCCCTTAGCTATTTCCCTCCATCTGGTTAGTTCCCATCTACTCTAGTCACCAGTTTCTCCCTATCACAGTGTCTGATCATGAAGATGCAAACATGTACTCCAGTGCACAAGTTTGAACTGGGTATATCACAGACAGACCTGGAGGTGGATCTGCTCGGGTTCAAAAAGTTATATGAATATTAATGAATCATTTTCAGTTATCTAAAGGATCGTATCTGTATATGTTTTCCTGACTAGTAACTAACTTGACAGGTATTAATGCAAGTTATTTTCACCCCAAATGTTCTTTCAGACCCTTGAAACTAAATACTTATAATTAACTTTCATGTTTTAGTATCTTTATTATTTATAGAAATGGTTATTTCAAATTTTTAAAAAATTGAATTTTATTTCTCTGAGAGATTGTACCTAGAGTGTGATAAGAATGAAATACAGAGGAGGACAAACGTGAGGGCTTTATGAGCAACTCTATAAGCAAAAGGCACAGTTGTTCTGAGTTGTTCTGAGCCTGTACTGAGGCTGGCATCTTCCTTTACCTTCACTCTGGGGGCTTTCTAGTCTCCCATATTATTAGAAAAGCTGTTTATGTGAATATTCTGTAAACTATTTGTGTTCAAATGCATCAGGTTAGCTAAAAGAGTGCAAAGAGTTGCTTAAAAAGATCCAGTTTGATTCATTTGGAAATGAAATGTTAGGAAGCTCAGGTGAAAAATTTGAAGGGATGCTAACATTCAGTGGGAGAAGGAGATGATCAGCCAGGGGAAGTTGAGCATGGTGTCTTCCCCTTCAGCATGGGTGGGTCTCAGACCCTGCCTGTAATTTCATCCTTTCTCTTCTAAGAAAAGACTATATAATCCAAGCAGAATTATTATTTGTCGCTTTTGTAATTTTCAAAATTCCCTGAAATTAAAAAAAAAAAGGAATTTAAAACCTGATTTAGATTAAAAATAGTGCACTGTTTTTCTCAATGATTAATGAAATTAATGAAATTAATAAGCTAGACCTCAAGATATCACATACTAAATGCTGAGCAATTGATAATTACTTATTTTTGGTTTTTTTCTGGTTTCTACATTGCAGTAGTTGTGTGGGGGTGCTTTTAGGATGTTCTTGTCCCATGCAAAAATATTACTCCAATTTTATATTTTTGTAAAATACGATGAGGTTTTATCTAGCAATTGGTGTTTAAATATGCTAACATAAAAATCAAGTCAAAAGGAAAAAAACCACAAAACCCCTCTGCTTATCAAAATAGCTTCCAATCTGTACTCCTTTGGAAGAAAAGGTGAAAACACAAAGCAATTGATTGCATAACAACTTGACATCTGAGTCTTCAGTTCTTTTGATATAGGTATAAATAATAGAATATCAATGGTGGTTCCATCAGTGTGAGATTTCTCTTCACTTTAACGTGTAGGAGGACATATTGTTAATTGTGTGAGTCAGAATGCAGAGTTTGATTTTGCAGGGCTGCTGACATGTGGATATGGGGATCCTGTATGCTTTCTGGCTGGAACATTGAGAGAAAATAAAAATATCTATCTCTGCGTTATTAAATTTAATGTGATATTTCCTGTTGATCTGGTGAAATCAGGACTGGAGCTCTGTGTTAGCAATAATCTATGATACATCGGTTGACTGATGATGAAACAATCCTACTATGAAGCTATAAGTGCTTTCTAAAAGAGAAATAATATGACAAACATCAAACAGTAAGCCGACACTGGTAAACAGTCATCAACTATTTAAAGTAATTCTCTGAAAAACTGCAATACATTATCAGTTTCAAACAGGAAATGCAAGAAAATTATCCTTTCAAATTGCATTCACCTGAAATTGAATTTTGAGCTGTATGTTTTCTATTTAAAATTAATCTTTGTGGCGGCTAGTTGCCTTTACTGCTAGTGAGTTTTTTATATCAAGTTGACTTAGTAGTAGTACAGAGGTTAACTGGTCCTGTACTTCTCCTGTAGAGTGCAGGTAAGTACTATTTGTCTTGGGTTTATAACTATTCAGCCTTGTGAGACCTTAACTTATGCAAGTTATTCTTAAACAGGAACAGATACAGGACAGAGGTTTTTAGTTTGGAAAGGGTTCACTGCATGCAGCTCCAGTTCTGCAAAGGTGTTTTATACGTCATTTATTAGTTTTGAATTCAGGAGCACTGTGTGCTTGCCTGAGCAGGTGCACATCTGATGTGAAACTTGACACTACTTTGACTTTCATGTGAGTAGTGCAATGTTATAAGGCTCTCTTTGAGCTCCAAATCATAAAATCATGGAATCGTAGAATGGCCTGGGTTAGAAGGGCCTTTAAAAATCATCTAAGTCAACCACCTTGCAAAACGCAGGGACAACTTCAACTAGACCAGCTTGTTCAGAGCCTCGTCCAACCTGACCTGAAATCTTTGCAGCAGGAATAGGGCTTCCACTATCCCTTGAGACAACCTGTGTCAGTGATTCACCACCCTCATTGTAGAACAAGTTCTCCCTACCTCTAGATTGACTTTCCTTCAGTTGAAAAACCAGTACCCCTTTTCCTATTGCAACAGGCCCTGCTAAAAAGTTTGTCTTCATCTTTGTTATAGGCCCCCTTAAAAATGAGTAAGGACTTCTTGCAAAAGTAAGTATTTTCAGGTCTCTATACTTGGAGTGTGTAAGAGTTATCCTGATTTCAATCATATTCCCTATATCTGTCTTAGTGCAGCCATATATCTAATGAAAGATACAGTAGCCAAGTACAGTAAAGAAACCTGATGTTTCATTCTACAGCCCTTCCACTACATAGAGGACTGCGGCACAAAATGTTAAACACTTAAAATTTTAAGTCCTCAACACTGTGTGATACCAGAAACTAGCTTGTTTTATCAGATATGTAAAATAAATAAAATATAAGAATAGATAAACAAGAGTCAGCTTATGTGAGGAAAAAAATAATGTATTAACATATATCTCCTTTTCTCCAGCAGAAAATGTGCCTTAATGCAAATAATCTGCTGCTAATTTCTAAAATAGCTCTGGTTTTAATTCTATCACTCTATGAAAAAGAAAATGACAAAATTATATTTAATTAATATATTTTATACCTATGTATATACTTATACACATATATATATATATAAAATATATTTTATAAAAATATATAGTTAAGTTCTCTGGGTTTTTATTCATGGTTTTGGTGTTTCTATCCAACAGATAGTTCAGCATAATCATTCATATGATCATATTATTGCCATACACTAATAAATCAAACTGTGACAGGCAACTGCTGTCTTCTAGTGCTGTTGGTGTTTGCTCTCTGCAGCTTGTAGGAAGTGGACAAAAGGTCATTCTGAACAGTGTATAAAACCCAATATCTACCTCCTCAAATGTTCTGAGACAGACTATGGAGATATTCAACTCTTCCTTAAAGCTTGTTATCTGTGGAGCTAAAACACTGCATCAGCAAGCTGATGTGTGCATAGGGTAACTCTGTGATGGAGTCACGCCTCCAGGGGCAGTCAGGGCACGGCCCTCAAAGAAAAGGGAGCCTGTTTGGTTGACATGCAGTGTAACTGCATCACAGCTGTAGAGCTTTGTACATGCAGGGCTGGGAAAGGAATCCTAGAGAAAAAAGAAGCTGCAAGGGTAAGCCATGGCCAGGGAAAAGAAATAGTTTCCAAAAGGTCAAGTAAGCCCTTTGCCAGTGGTGAGTGGTGATGAGTTCAGTTCAGCTCTGGTCTGGTCATATGAACAGCCAGAGAGAGATAATGGTACAATTTAGAAGATATTTATGCTAATGTTACCTTCACAGTTAACAAGCTAAATCTGCCAACAACGAAGACTTTTAAATATTTACTACTTTACTTCTAAGGCAATCATTTTTGACAAGCTAGGAAGTAGCATTAAAGCACTGTGGAAAAAGGTTTATAATCCTCTTATATTTATCGCTCGTATTTCTGGGGTCAAAGATGATGTCATTTTTCAATGGTTGCCAGCAGCCATGTGCTCTGCAATTACAAACAGTTCTAACAGAAACCTTAATTCGTAAAAAATCCAGATTTTTTTTGCAAGTGATTTCTCTATGTATTCTTTCAGAATACCATTGTGTCCCTCATAAAATAAATACTCAATGTTAATCCTTTAAGCCTTGTTGATCATTGAAGGGCTGTATAGAGCTACTGTTACTGTCCCAATTTTTTTTTCCAAACAGCATGAGAGGATGCCTTTAAGGGATGCATGAGGCCAATATTTTATATATCTCAAGGATGTTTGCTTTATAATCATTCATTTTCACTGTTAAAAAGGAATGAGTGCAATGAGAAAGCTATCTCGTTGTAAAACTTTAGTAAGATATTCTTGTTCTTTATAGAAAACATAGCAGGTTGTGTGTCAGTGAAGCAGACAAACATAACTTCACTTGCAAAATTTCTGTTCAACATAGCACCTAAGCATCCATCTAAGACACTTTGCAGTCAGAGCTTAAATTTAAACATGTGCCCTAGTGTTTATTGAATCTGGTTCACGATACACATCCATGACTACATTTATTTAATGAATAGTCCTTTTAATGTATGTTTTCCATTTCTGTAGCTCACTAAGCCTCCTTCATTTTGATACCCTCTATTAAACACTTGTGCTTTTCTCACTGTTTCAGGAAGGTTAGAGCCTTTTCTCATATTGTGACTTTTTAATTGCAAGAATTTGGTTTCTGTCTCAGCAGATTTTTGAGCATTTGCAATGTTAGCTGCCCGATTTTCAATCTTTTCATTTTGAGTTACATCCAGTAAAAGCTGACTTTATAGATGAATTGGGTATAAAGTAAAGATGATCCTGAAGCAAAAATAAATTGTAATTATAAACATCACAACTGTTTGCATGACTTCCTACTCAATAGGCAAACTGCTGCAAGATAAATAGTAATTTGTTTTGGAGTTAAAAATCCTGTTTTTACACAGGAATAAAGTACATATGTGTATACAATTTTCTATCAGATTGTCAATACTCTATCAGCCATGGGAATATGCATTTCATCTATATGATATTATTTGTATGGAAATTCTCATTACATACAAATCCTTAGAAGCTCTCCTGAAAGTAGTGGCCAACAGACTCCATAGGGGTACGTGACCCAAGCCCCCTTTCTAGCCTTGTGTGCCAGAGGTAGGGCGGGGGGCTGGTGTGGGAGCACCATTGTTGTTTGTGTTCTAGAATCAGTGCAGCATTGCAGTACATGACTGTAACAGAACGAGCCATGCATTGCCTGGTACTGACCCTGGTCTCTCCAGATCTATCCAACCAGGGCATCCGGATGTGGAGAGGCAGAGAGGGCAGCCACGACACTGCAGCTCAAAGGCACCGGTCTCCATCAGGGCTTCAGGGAAGTGGGCAAGAAAGAGGCTGCGTGTCTGCACCAGAGCTGGCCTCAGAGATGAGTGGTCAATAGCACAGCTAATGGGGCCAGCTGAGAATGCCACCGTGTGCCTGGAGCAATACACTCTGCAGTTCTCTTTTGGCTGCTTATCCCACTGGTGTTCATATACCCCCAACGGCCCCTCAAATAGACAACATTGTCCTCTTCCTGTATGACTTCCAAAGGCTGCATTTCCTATTTCTGTAGCAAAAACTTAGGGTTTTTTTAGTAAACTGGTTATTACTATACACCAGATCAAAATATTAATCTTGGGTTTAATTCAGGTTTGAATAAACTACTTTTATATGCCTCCTAGCCTTCCATTAAAATTTCTATAAGTTTGTGAGGAAGTTATTTTATTTCTAAGCTTTCAGGTAATCTCCGCCAGACTGTAAGAGGATGCAAAAATCAAAAAAAATATTGGCTTGTGTAATTTTGCTGTAAATGCTAGTACTGCACAGGGAAAACATTCTATTCATCTATAAATTTTAAAAAAATATACAAATTATAACTGCTTCTCACAAAACAAAATAAAAATTGTATTTCCAGAAAAATGAACATATGATCTAGCTATCCTGATTGGAATACTACAAAAATAATTCCCTTCTTATTAATTGATATTGGAAAAGTGCCATTTCAGTTTAGGATGTAAATATTTGTTATTGAAAAGTGTAAAAGCAATCTTGAAACATCAGTGTGTATCTGTTTGTGATGTGCACCTATAAATAAAAACTATTTTTATGTTACATACATAAAATAAAGGAAAACATTAACAATAATGAAAATTATATATTATCAGATGTTTAATTAGAATGTGTTAGAAACATAGAATTATAGATTCATAGAACTCCTTGGGTTGGAAGGAACCTTAAAGATCATTGGGTTCCAACCCCTCTGCTGTGGGCAGGGACAACTTTCACTAGACCAGGTTGTTCAGAGCTCCACCTAACCTGGCCTTAAACTCCTCCAGGGATGGAGCATATATGGAGCATCCATATATTCTCCGAGTAACCTGCTCCAGAGCCTCACCACCCTCACAGCATAGACTTTTTCCTAACATCTAAACTAAACCTATTCTCTTTCAGTTTGAAGCCATTGCCCCTTGTCCTCTCACTACATGCTCTTGTAAAATGTCTCTCTCCATCTTTCTTGGAGGCTCCCATCAAGTACTGGAAGTCTGCCATTAGCACACTCTTGAAGCCTTGTCTTCTCCAGGCTGAACAAACCCAACTCTCTTATTCTTTCTTTACCGGAGAGGTTCTCCATCCCTCTGATCAGCCTGGTGGCCCTTGTCTGGAATCCCTCCAATAGGTTCATGTCTTTACATTGAGGGCCTCAGAGCTGGACACAGAACTCCAGGTGGGGTCTCACCAGAGCAGACCGGCGGGGCAGAATCCCCTCCCTTGGTCTGCTGGCCACACTGTTTTGGATGCAGCCCAGGATAGAATTGGCTTTCTGAGCTGATGCTTTGTTGATGCCAAGGATTGGCCCGGCACAGGTGTGGTACCTTGCACTTGGTCTTCTTAAGCCTCACAAGATTTCCATGGGCCCACTTCTTGAGGTTGTCCCAATCCCTCTGGATGACATCTTGTCCTTCAGGTGTGACAACTGCACCATTCAGCTTGGTGTCACCAGCAAATTTGCTGAAGGACCACTTGGTTCCTTTATCTATGTCATTAATGAAGATATAAAATAACACTGGTCCGAAAGCAGACCGCTGGGGGACACCACTTGTCATTGATGTCCATCAGAAACCTGAGCCATTGACCACTACACTCCGGATGTGACTGTCTAACCACTTAGACAGTGATTCCATCAATTCCGTGTTTTTCCTATTTAAGGATAATGATGTTGTAGGGGACTGGGTTAAAAACTTTATAGAAGTCCATGTCAATGACATCTGTAGCCCTTCTCTTGTCCACTGATGTTATCACCCCATCATAGAAGGCGACTGAGGTTGTCAGGCAGGACTTCACAAGGTTGGTGAAGCTGTGATGGCTGCTTCATATCACCCCCCGGTCTTCTATGTGCCTTAGCAGAGCTTCTGGGAAGATCTGTTCCATGGTCTTCCCAGGCACAGAGGGGAGACTGACAGGTCTTTAGTTCCCAGTGCTCTCCTTTCTATCCTTTTTTAGAGATGGGTAGAGTGTTTCCCCTTTTCCAGTTCCCTGGGACTTCACCTGACTTCCATGACTTTTCAAAATTATGGAGAGTGGGTTGGCAGCTCCTCAGCCAATCTGCTCAGGAATTTGGCATCATCTTCTCAGGTTCCATGGACTTACATACATTCAGGTTCCTCAGGTGGTCAGGAGCCTGTTCTTTTCTTACAGTGGGAGGGACTTTGCTCCTCCAGTCCCCATCCTGCTGTCCATCCAATTCAGAGGTGTGAGAAGAGAAGTTGCCACTGAAGACTGAGGCAAAAATATTGTTGAGTACCTGAGCTTTCTCCTCATCCATAGTTACCAGTTTTCCAGTGTTGTTAATCAGGGGAGTATTCCTTCTTTGACCTTTCTCTTCTGGTTAGAAGCATGCAGAAGCCCTTCCTGTTATTCTTTGCATTGTTAGACTGAGTTCAGTTTGAAACACTCTTATGATGAATCTATAAACTTCTTAAACACTTAGAGGAGGAATGATGACAAATAGGCTGCCATTTCTTTGAAGGACTCTTTAATATGTTTCCTTGAAGTATTTCTACAGTTACAATAGTGCCATGCTTATTAAAAATCAACTGTAGTGTTTTGTTACATCCAATGTACACTGGGTAAAATCCCTATTGTTAATTTTTTGGTCAAGCACGGATTGTTAAACCTATATTTCAGCAAAGTATTTTAACAGCAATGTAGTTGTTTGTCATTCTTGCCATTTTATCTATCACTTCTTTCAAATGTTTTGAAAAATAAGGTATGTGATTTTTATAGACAGACACTTAACCTATGTCCCTAGGTCTAAAACCATCACAAAATTAGAATAGGGAATTTTATTTAACTGCAAATAAATTCAACAGTTTGCTGAACAGGAAACATTGTGTGATTTAAATCAAGACCTCACTCTGGAATCTGTAAAAGTCACACTGCATCAGTATGCAGTGTAAAGAAACTCAACTCCTCATTCATCATGGTCAATGATAAGGAATTGCTGTTTTCCTGCAATATGTTGGAAGACCTTGTACTGAAATGTGACTTGTCTCTCCTTCAGTCATCTATCCCTTTGTATTCTGGAGCACTCCCTTTAACTCTGTATGCTTAGAAGTTGAATTTTCTGAAAAAAAATGAACAGTGTTGTTTCCCAGCATCATGGGAGAGGTTCTTCACAGCTGGCATTTGACAGATTTTTTTACTTGATGAATTGTTTGACCTCATAAATGTTAAGTCTGAATATTACCATTTCTGTCTGACACTTTAGAGTCTTGAAGAAAGGACCAGCAGTTGTATAACTTTGTTATGTGAATTAATCTATATGGTAGTATTGGTAAGAGAAGTGATTTACAGTCCAATAGTTGAAGGTTGGTCAAAGCTTTCTTCCTTTTTCAGGAAACATTAAGCCCTCGATTAAGTCACTAAGTGAGGTACATAACCTGGGAGAAGAGATACAGAATTTTATCTGTCATTTGAACTACAGTATTAAGGATCCAACTTCATGAAACAAAAAAAATTAAACAAACTGGAATACTGAACTTTCTAATTATTTATAAATAGGCAGTCAGCTGCATTGTTTCAGATATTTTAATGTTAGTCTTACAGGTTTGTCTCAACAATGTATTGTAAGAATATGGTGCAAAAGCAAAATGAAAACTAAAGTTATATCATTATTCAGAAATTAAATAAAAACAGAGCAGAGAGTTATGAACAAGAAATATATGACAATATTTTAAATTCTTTTTTGCACTTGTTAACACAAATAGAGAGGCTGTCCCTTACATTTATGCATCAAGAATGACCAAATATTAGAGGAATAATCTAGTCATGTTTTCTGCATTTCAGGAGAATGATTTATTAAATTACTGTAACTTCAATATTTTCTAAACTATGAAGTTACATTACTTAAGTTTTGTTATTGTTAAAAGTGCAAGTATTTTAGCTGCTTCTTTCACTTAGCTGAGTGGCAATAACTTTTGCTGTTCTTTTGCTGAAAAAATCCCCATGTGGAGAATTGTAATTCAGTTTTTGTGTAATAAATAGAATTCAGAGTAAGTTTGATCCTTGCTGACTTTTAAATTTCAACTATATTTTTAAAATTTAAATCTGTATATTGTCTAGGGCCATCATTAAGCAAAAAGACCTCATGCTGCACTGAGGGAGACAGGTATGTTGTAGGGCGGTTTGGTCAGTTTCAAATCATACACCACTGAGTTAGTTCATTCCCAATAATTTAAAACTCCTAGCAGACCCCTAAGTAAAGGGAATAAACTCCAAATTTCTGAATTACAAAAAACCTGTGGATTCAACTTTAATAACTGAATACAGAATGTACATTCCTGTCCTTCTATGCAAAAAGGGTATATTAATTGCCATAAGAACCTTTTTTTTGTTACTTAAATCCATAAGTTTCTGAACTCATTGTTTCTCTTCAATAGAAAAAAAGTTCCAGAAACCTACTCGCTAAACTAAGAATTTAAAAGACCACACAAGACCATGAAACATGACTGCACTCTGGTCCAAAGGATAAGATTCGAGATTCTGCAACAACAAAGGAAGAAAAACTTTTAAAAATTTTGTCAATTTTTTAGCACAAGATGACATCAAAGCTGTTGCATGAGCTGGAGCTTAGTTCTTTGGGTTATTGTTCACTCTTTTGCTCAAAATAGGTTTCTGGCTGGACTTATGCTCCTCAGTAATTGTAACAGAAAAGAAAGAGAGTATAGCTTTTAAAGAATACTTTATTTCTCTCTTCTCCCACAGATCTTTTAGATAGTCAGGCTCATCAAAATATCTTAAAGGCTTTCTCAAAATACCTGTCTGATAAACTGATGGGAACAAGTCACATTGTTAATAAAATTATGTATGAGAGCTCTGAAGCGTAAAGATTTTTATTTCTGTTTTATTACAAGTGAAAACTGAGTTAAAAATCTGTAACAGAATTTCAGCAGGATTCTAGAACAGCCTTTCCAAATTACGAAAATATTACTCTCTTTTTGTGGATTTCTCAATTATATTTGAGACATCTTTTATATCTTTGGGTCTTTTGGTTTAATGGTAATGTAAAAGTAAAAACAGCTCAATGAAGAAATCATCCAATTTAAGCAGATGACATAAAAGTTCTAATACTGAAGAATCAAATTGAGTCTTCAAATATGGGTGTAATATATGGACATATCTAAAAATTAGACAAGTTAAACTCTTCACTGACCTTCAGAGTAGATGGTGGTTCTACACACTTCAGATAGTCACAAGAATACAACAATCAGGGCCAAAAATGTTTTTCTACATATGCAGCAAAACATGAAAGCAATTAATCAATTAAAAGAATATTCACCATTGGCATTTAGCTCAATTTATTGTCTAACCATGAGCAGAATTTTTGTGTCTGGCTTGCTGAAATTATTGTTTACAGAATGTTTATGATTTGCTTTGGCTCAACTCAAATGCTGAGCTTTTCTTCATAATGAAAAGTTGCTTTGTGTCTGCTCCATGTACAAGTGAGAAGTTGACCTATCTATTCTTTGCTGTGTAGTCCACGGGATAGTTGGGTGTCTGCAAACTGCACATGTAGAAAAAGCTAAGAAATGCTAAAGGATATGAATCAGCCCTGGTCCCTATGTAACTTATTTCACCTGTTCTGTTTCTGGAACAAACCCAGCAAAGTTGCTGTGCCACAGGCAGCTCACACACGGAGCAAGGCAATGTCTCAGGGAGCAGATAAGAAATGGAGGGAAAGAAGAGGTTATGGCTGTAAAACTGCAATGGCAGAGAAGTACTTTTATCTCTCAGGTCTATCTGGATCGCTAGCAAAAACTCATGTCGCTGCAGGCAAACTTCTACCCAAGAATATTGTGGTAGGATCACAGGGAAATTTCCAGAGAGTGGTGGAATGAGAAAGATTGGGCTTCATGGGGTAGGTGATCTTGAAGTTAGAGAGGTGAACAACTTTCTTTATGTTCTCCAATACCATTCAGTATGCTTTACTCATCTGATGGAGATGCCCAGTCCCAACTCTACTACCAGAAAGTTGGTGGGGATTTTGTTTGTTTATTTTGTAAAAATCAGTGACCTGGCCTGGGGTTACTGCTGGAACTGAGAGATAACATCAATTTTCAAAACCCATTTTGCATGCTGTTTCAAATATCTGACTGTAAAGGAAAGATGTGTGAATGACATATTCTCTGTGACAGCAGCGGTGAATCAAAACTGTAAGTGGGGTTGACATGAAAGAAGTAATGGACTTTGAATCAGACTGGGCATAAGTCAGAAGCTTTGTGACCCAAAAATTGATGCAAACATTGTCTTTGATTTCTTCAATGTTGAATGTCAGATCTGCCAGTGCTGCATTTTATCTGTTCTCCCATTCACAGGAAACTGTTCTATCTGTAAGATGTCAGCATGAAATCATGGGTCAGCTTAGAGACTGTTGTATACGAAACAACTGGGGAACTTGCAATAATCTGTAAACCCAGTAATTTTCAAGCTTTTTCTGTGTGCTGTGAATCAGTCTCTTCAAGATGCTTTTTGTGTAATGTTCTTTACACTCAACCCCACACCCACCTGGTATGGTAAAAAAAAGCAATACAGAACTTCCATCTTGTAATAATGCACCTTTGTTTTTGTGGGAGATTTTTTTGTTTTGTAAGGGTTAAAGAAGCATAGTAGGTCAAATTCTCTCATCATTTTGGCAGAAAGACGTAATAATTAGACTACAAGTGCCTAGAAGAAAAATTTCTGTACCAGGAAGCTTTCATTTGCTGAAATCCTTGTTTGATGACTCTAGGGCTTGGATTCTAAGCCTTATTCATGCAATACCAAGTATTACATGAAAGAGCACAAAACTTCACTCTTAAGCACTCATGGGCTAGAAAATATGTGGGTCTTTGTTCCCAATTTATTCTGTCAGCTGAGCAAACTCTGAAAGAAGGTACAGGAAAGTGGAAGTGATCTCTTTTTCATATTCCCAAGTCTAGATACTGGTCCACCTTTCTTTATCTCCTGCTCTGACAACAACTACAGACAACTTAGTTAGGCACAGATACCTATCTGAAGTGTTTCTCATATGTCCTGAAGCTGCCAGGTATCAAGAATCTCCCATCGTTCAGGGTTATCTATCAATTTTTACTGGTGTAGCTTCTCATTGACACAGCTTCTCTCTCATAGGCTGAATGCTTTCGCAAAAGCCATGAATGATGTTTCACCATATTCAAAGTAAGCCCTTTTTCAAAAAGAATCATTATATTTAATGTGGGGTTTTTTTAATCCCATATTTGGTTAACAGCCCTTTAGTGGGAAAGAGGAAGAATGGAATAAATAATTAAATTATGCTACTCAGAACAAGTATCTTCATTTATATTGTATCAAAGACAAATGTCCTGATAGTGGTATAGCCTTGCAGACTTAAAAAGAAAACATTTCTGCATTTATCAGAATAAATTATTTCCTGATGTCTTGACAGAGACATTGTCAATCCCTTGGTTCTAGAATCCACACAGAATCAGAAAATTTTAGCTGAAGGTTGTACAAATCCCAGAAGATATAAAGCTGCAGGATCTTTTATAACTGTGATGAACAAGGCTAAGTTTTTTTCTGACAGAGACTCTTTGAACATATTTTTGCATGATATCTAGAACATTTATGTCTCAGTCAAGTCAAGTCCTTTGGATGGTGAAGTATATATGATTAAAAATGTGACAATTTCAGAAATATGGTGAAAGCCTGCTCCCATTAGTTAAGTGTAGTCTGCATATAAAACAAACAATTGCAAGAATTAGGAGTTTTGCTAAGTGGTCCTGATGTGAAAATGAGCCTGTATTAAATTTAAAGGAAGCTTTGACTAAATTGTTCTTAAAATATTAACAATAATAGTGTGTAAGACACTCCTGAAAAAATATTTCAACCAAACATCCCTCCCTGGTTGCTCCATTTGAGTTGTTCACCAGAGAAAGGAGATTCTGGAGTAGATTTCCCAGCTTAAGTAGTGGTACAAAAGTGGTTTTTGTTGTATAATGGAATGTGATGAATTTAAGAGTGAAGTGGTATGTCCATCTCTGTCTTGTCAATAAACTACCTATCTGATCACTATCTTTGCAACTCTGTGATATCCCTGAGTCCGAGCCTCGTACTTATGAAGAAATCATAATAGCAAGGTACTGCAACACAATTTGACACCTTTTGTTTGTTAAATTAAATAGATGCTAAAAGAGAAAATGGCACCATTTATGGTACATTAAAACACTTTTGCATATGGAAGTTAATTATGGAAATGTTTGGGTATATGTCAGTCTTTCCAAGAACTTCACTTTCTAATATTACTCTGCAGGAGCCTAATTATAAAATATCAAGACCCACAGTTTAATCTTTTCCAAGTCTAGAAATTATCACATATTTTCCTAAATAGTGTTTTTTTGTCTAAGTTTGGTTTTGCAAAAAAGAAAGGTTGTCTAAACATTGGTGACAGACAAGGAACTTTTACTAACCTCTAGAGAACCACTTGACTATGAGTGGTACAACTTATAAGAGAACTTCTTTTTATTGATCAAATGCAAGTGGACAACTAAAAAAGCAGAATTTGTGAATGTGCTGGGCAAAGGGGTCCTGGAATGAGTACCTTTTTTAAACCTAAGTTAAAGCAATAATATGAAAGACAGAACAGCACCTTATTCTTTGTCTAGTTGAATTTAATTTTGACCTTTAAGGGATGTTTCAGTAGGCAAGATCAAAAGCAAGACAATAGACTACTGGTACATGTGAAACTGAGACAAATTGCTTAAAAACAGGTTACAGAGTACTCACAGGTAAGAAACATGAAGCCAGTCATTCTTTCAAAGGAGGAAGTATATGATGAAAAATACATATTTTATGTTCTCAGAAGACCAAAAACATATAATAGAGTAACCGAAAAGGAGTCATATAAAAGGAAAAATTAAATGCCTTAAAACTGATGTAAGCCAAATTGTTGCCTTAGAAATATAAATCAAAGTTTTTGAATATTACTTAATAATACAGGAGCAGTTTTCCCTAGCATATATGTAAAGGATCTGAGAAGTCTAATTGATCATAAGACTTATAAGACTGTGATCCTATTTTTCCAAGTATTGTGAGAGATTATTAAGTAAATGGTTGTATCCTTTTGACATGCCATTTCTGTGGTCAGTTTATTAAGGTTAGTATAAGCTTGAAATTAAATTCCAATAAATCATTCTTATTGCCCTCAAAAAGTGCACAATTTGTACTACTTGCTGTTTGCAATGTCAATACCCTGGATAAAGAAATGTCAATGATTCTTGGTATTTTGCACAACCTTCTTGTATACTGGCATCACTTCAGTTTAAACTTCTGACCTTTATTTTCCTTCTTACCTTCTTAAGCACTTTACTAACCCAATGGATTTCAAAACATTCAATAGAAGTAAAGGCTATGACAAGAGGGTAATGGGATAGATTAACAGTATTAATTATTTGTGAAATTTGTAAAATCCCTTGCAAGTCTTTCTACTGCTTGCTTATTTACATTTAAATAGGAAACTAAGCACATTTCCTTATACAGTAGTTAAGATACTGCTCTCTGCATAGTCTTCATCTTCTTGACTTACGAGACATGCTCTAAAGGAAGTCAACAAGTTTTCTTCCTTGGGCAGGTTAAATCTCTAAAAGCATATCTTCATTTAAGTATAATTTATCTCTTTATAAATGTATTTTTTTTTTAAAATAGTCCTATAGGTTGAAATTTTGCAATGTGACAGGAAGCAGCAGGAATGATTACTTAACCAAGTGTTCCTAGTTTACAGGACAATTATGGAGGGCCATAGACCATGGGTTGCAGTACTTGGGCACAGGGAGCATAGACTGAAGCAGGAATCCTTATTGCACCCACAGTACTGGCAGTAGAACACCAGGTGTAAGTAAATGTAATGAAAAATGAATGGAATTGTCAAAAATGAGAAACTGTAAATAGCTTATAGACAGTCAAGACTCATTTCTCAAATTCAGCAAGTACCAGAATCATATTTAACTTGATTCAGAGGAACAGTCCACTTATAACTGCATCAACCCATCAAAACAAAGTTTGAAAATGTTAGCATCAGCCCTATTTCAGCTCTGGTGTTTAGAGAGGAGATTCACACCACAGCCAAACCCTTTGTAACTTGTAAGTGCTTCTTTGCTAGAAGGTACCTTTTATTCTGACCAATCAATGTTATTTTCCAGGAAAGGACCACTGTGACAACTACGGTCAAGGGTGGGCTATATGAAAAGCATATTTGCCTCCTCAACACAACTCTTTGCAGAGTACATATTAAATCTGTATGACTATTTGTGGCTGGGTCCTTTGTTCTGAACTGCAAAGGAAAAAGACCAAGGGATTAAATGACTTTGTTCTCCAGAGAAATGTTTCATCAGGAAAAAACATCTTTTAGGGAAGCCTTCTAGACTATCAATCTATAATCAATCTATAAGTGGAAGGAGAACTAGTAAAAATCAACTTACTCAACATCCTCTTACATGAAACTGCCAGGTGCCAGCCATACACCAAAATAAAATAAGTTCCACTCAGATTAAACACATGCTTATACATAGACAGATCTGCATTATTAAATGTGGCATCATTAAAATCTCTCTAGATGGGTAATTAACAGCATGAAGTAAATTAAGCAGAGACATGCTGTATCTAATTTGAGTTACTATACACTAGTTTCTTACTGCAGACCTCCAGAAACTGGCATGATGGAATGTAGAAATAATTTTTCTTAATAAGAAAAATTAGTGGCAATGTCCCAGAAGGTCATTGGAAGCTCATGTCATGAAATTACTGCAGATGTTTGACACATTAGAATGCATTTTGATACCTTCATTGCTTTGTATAAACAGTATCTCTGTAAACCTTTGGGTGAAAACTTATTATTCCTCTTTTTCTGAACCATTATTCTATAAAATGCAATAACTATAATGCATTTTAATTACATGATATATCTTTTGTTTATGTTTTCAACACCTTGACTATTTCAATGTGTGACAGCACCAATGGAAGGCAACATTATAAGTTTGCAGTATGTGTGCTACAGATGCATAAAGATATGAAACACTGTCCTACAGAATTAATATCTATCAGGCCAAATGCAGGACAGGAAGTGAAGCAGTGTGAAGATGTAAATCAGTAGTGCTGTCAGCCAAACGTCACAAATTTCTGCAGGGGAAAGATAGAATTTCTTCATTATTCATGTTCTGCTTCTGTGGGTGACTGGGAAAGGCAATCCACTTTGGACTCTTTCCCCACACTGCAGTCGGAGGAGTTTGCATTTACTTGTGCCAGTGTACAATCTTGCAACAATAATTATGTTTCTGTTGACACCTTCTTTATGGCAACAGCAAAATGAGACAGAAAAGTAGAACTGTCTAACACTTTTTGCATTTGAGCAGTCTGATAGCACCCGTAAGTGGAAGAGTTGTATAAGTTTTTTTTCTCTGGTTTTCTTACATGACAAAGAAGTGTTAACATGCGGATAACTGAGGCAAAACTGTAGTATAAAGAGAGCACTTTCAGAGTTAGCACAAGGTCAATCAAATCAAATAATATACAACAACATGGTGCAGATTTAACTTTACCTGGATACAGTGAACATACTTGAACATGCATGTTAGGATTTTCAAGTGAAATAAATAATGCTGTGGGTTTTTTTAATCTAGTTATAGAAAAACAATAGCTTTTAGTCAGTCCAGAGAAAGTCTTAGTGTTTGCTTAGTGTTTTCCCTTACAAATTCTCTCTCTGAAGAATTTGCTTGTTGAAGTGTTTGCTGCAAAAGTGATTTTTAAGCAAATACAAGTCGTGTTCATTAAAAAAAAAAAAAAAAAAGAAAAAGAAAAAAGAGCACTGAGAAACATAATTCCCAATTCCGAGAGGTTTTACTAGACACCTGTGTCTAAGAGTTACTTCCCATAAGTGAAAGCTATGACACCTCTCTGTCCTGTTAACAAGGGTATCTCAGTCTCTAAGCATTCCAAGTGAGCAGCACTGATCTATTTCATGCTTAATCAATATTATTAGAAATTGAAATTAAGGAGAAAAGATTTTTAATGATGAATTAAGCTAAGGCAACTATAAAGTGGGGTGAGAATCTGAGATTTTCACTCAAATGTGGCAGAAACAGTAACAATACTGACTGTCTCTTCTCTTGAGATCTTCTCATGATTATTTCATTTGTCCGCCTTTTACTACTATTGCTTAATGTTTTTATTAGAATAGTGTCAATAAACCTCCTTTGTGGAGAATCCCATACTGATACACCATGTATAAAAGCATTAGAAATCACAAAATTTTGTGATGTGTATAACAAAATTTACTTTTTTCAGACTTCTTTCTGCAGGTGGAACACTCTGCAAAAATAACTACCCTGCAGAGCTTAGGTGTGGACAGGAGGTTGACTTGCTTGTATGCAACACTAAAAACCATGCAGAACTGCTTCTAGATTTTGTAAGACTTTAAAATTTCTTGGTGTAATTTTCTCTCACCTTGCACTTAGCATCCAGGGATTCAGAAGAATAGTGGCTATGAAGAAGGAAGCAAATTTAGCCTGTAGGTTTTTTTAAAATATTTTGGGTCAAGACTCAATTCCCCTTTCATCTGAGGGAGGCACATAATTCAAATTAAGTTTATTTCTGTCTTTTTCCTTAAGCAGAAGTGTGTCATTCCAGACTTGAGACA
Source organism: Orthonyx spaldingii (assembly GCA_013397795.1). Classification (NCBI taxonomy): domain Eukaryota; kingdom Metazoa; phylum Chordata; class Aves; order Passeriformes; family Orthonychidae; genus Orthonyx; species Orthonyx spaldingii. The sequence goes on along the minus strand of VZTJ01005687.1, from coordinate 109,567 downwards.
TTAAAACTTGCTAGCTGAGTCTACTCTTTTCCCCTTTTCTGGAGTGAAGATGCTATTACAAAGCCTATTTTCCATAGATCTGATTTCACGGGCTAACTGCTACACACTAACAGCAGAAAAGAGAAAGTTTCTTCATAAAACAGCAGGTGAAAATTATTTCAAGTGGTTATTATTTAACTTCTATCTTGGTCAATTCTGCCATGTGTTCTTTTTTGCAGAAAACTTGCAAAATTACCTACTTAATCAAATAATATGTGATTTTCAGCTTCCAGCTACTCAAGGAATTAAGGCTGCAGGAATTAAGGACAACATTGGGAAGAACTTTGCAGTAAAATGAAATTAAAATTCCAAAACATTCTGCCTCTGACAGCTAAGATCATGGGGGAGAGATAAGAGTGCAGCCAAAGGAATTTCATAACATAATTTTTAATTAAAACTCGTTTGTAAAATCAGTTGTAGGCAGTTCGGCCAACATAAGAAATAGAGAACATGAGGCAAACATAGGCATCTCTGCTCAAAAACAATAGAAATGTTGGGTTTTTTGTAATGTGAAAGAAATTAGAGCCTGTGGGTATAATTGTGCTGTCAGTCTCACGAGGAGTAGCATGCACATATATCTTAATTAACTGCACAACATTGTAAAGAAGATCATAATCATAAGCTATAAATCCACTGGACAGGTTAGGGCAAACAATTGATGAACCAGGAGCAACTCTTCAGGAAAGGACTTAGAGAAGTGAAGATGCTCACAGCTGTCAATTAATGGGAGTCAATGGCCTTGGTAGCAGTAAGAGGTAGTGATCTGGGTGTATTGATTCATGGAAAGCAGCATATTTTTGTTTGTTTATCTGCTTTTCCTTATTAGATAATGTTGAGAGCTCCATTTTATCTGTCACATTTTGAAAACTCATGTAATTTATTTCCCACTCTGCTTTTTTTTCCTAGCAGACTTCACTTTTCGTGATGATGTACTTCTCCTTTTCCCAGCTTGAAAGAGGACTCCATTCATCAAACTGCAAAATATTCTCGGGACTCATCCTAAAATATTTAACTTTCTTAACAATTATATGTATGAAGGTTGTATGAGAAGATGATTCAGATTTCTTACTGGTCATGTCAGACACATTATGTACTTATGCCACAGTTTCAAGAGGTTTCTGAGATATCTTAAATGTACTGTTACCTGAGAAATTACCTCCTTAGCATCTTTCAAATAAAATAATAAAAAAGAAAATTCTTTGTTGGGAAAGCTAGAAACTAGTTGCAAATGTCTTTGGATTAAATCTGGTCTGGTTGCAAGGACTAAGGGATGTAATTGACCTACCTTCTTCTGGAAGACATTTTTTCCATTATGTTGCACCTTGAATTAGTTTAATTCATGTGCTCAAAGGCAACTCCATGATGAATGCCATAATGCAAGAGGTGGTGATGACTTCAGGCAATACATTCTTCACCTCAGCTAAAACATCAATATATCTGTATAGCTCAACATTTAAAAAATATTATGTTCAATTGGTACAAGAGCCAAATATTCCTATGAGATTTCTTTTTAATATTAACCTCTACAAAAATTATATTGACATACATACTTGGAGTTTTCAGACTGCTCTTCTGTCAAAATATATTTGGATCCTTATTCAGCAATAGTTTAATGTTAACTATATCATAATTAACAAATGCTAGAAAAAGATGGGGGGTTGTTTTTCCCTTTGTTTGGCAAAGTTTATTTTATAAAGTGAAGCCACTTGTCTACATTTTCTATTAATATCTTTTTGATAGAAATTCATTAAAAGTATATCATCTGAATGCCTGATATTTTGGAGATGTCACCATGTTATCCTACACAGGCTGTAGTTTGAACCCTGCTGTTCTGCTGGTTCTGTTGGTGGCTTAATTTCCCTAGTTAGATCCCAAGACATTTTTCTTGAAGTGTCTAGTTTTACTTCCAACATCCTCAACTAAGGCTGTATTCCAGGGAGTGGTCACTAAAGAAGAAAAAGTGATTTGCATTATTAAAGCTGCAATATTTGGTGACTGCACCAGGATTTCCAGATTTCCATTTCCAGTTTTAGTATTTTAGGTTTGGGTCTTTTCTGCTCATTTATATCTCTTGACTATATTTCTTTATAACTTCCACAGCAAGTAGAGTTATTTTTAAAAATCTGTTTAATTAAAAAATACTTGGTTACCACAAAACAGTTTCAACCAAAAATTGGTGTCAGCTCTGTGACTATATTCTCACAGGTAAAATCATTGGTTTGCTTTAACTGTGGCGCAGTATTTCTCTGACCTATCTTCAAAAGCAGGAGTGAAATTAAACCAAGAGTTCACATCAACCACTTGAGTTATGAGACTCTGACATGATTTCAATTTTACACAATTTTTCCTCAGTCTGTTGAAAAAGATAAGCAAAGTGGGCAAGGGAGTAAGAATTTTCAGGACTGAATTTGCAGTTAATGTGGTTGTCAGAGCTAAAGACACGCACATTCCCAGAAGTATTTCTATCTGTTATTTTTCCTTGAGAAGTATCATCTTTCTAAAATCACCTTTTTCAAGGTAATAAGTATTCCACAGCGTGTAGCTGATGGTGGTCCCCAGAGCTGCATATGTTCTGGCATACCTCCATCAGACTTTGACATAGGGCAGAAACTGTAATTTGGAGCCAGAAGTGTAAACTACAAGACAATGGAATAACTTTTAACTGACCTAAATCAAGCATAAACAATAGAGCAGTTTGAAAGGTTTGGTCTACGAAAAATGTCACAGTCTATGGAAGACTGCTTCCTCTGTTTGATCTGTCACTATATTTCTCAAAACATGACACTCCTTGAACATAATATACTTTGATGATAAACTAGATTAACTTTCCCAGTACAAATGAAAGGCCACCTGTTGCCAGAATGCCCGTATTCCTTGTTGGCTGTCTTGTAGCTGTCATCACTTCAATGCAATCTGTGCCCAACATGCTGGAATATAATGAATATGTCAGGAGTTGGAGGTCAGCCATCAAAGTACATGAAAACTTGGCTTGCATACAGTGTCAGCATGGAGGCCTCGCCTATCATCTTGTGCAAAGGATTTCTGCACCACTTGATTTGTTTGCAGAGGGCTTGTTTCTGTTGGATGGAACACATTTACTGAGAGGCTTTTTGACAGCCCATTCAAACATTTTCTATTTGGAAAACGGTGCTTCCTGTTTCAAGCTCTATAACTGATGGATGGTGTGAAATGCCACTGTAGCTGATCATGCTTTTTGTTTATTGTTATTATTTTAGTATGAAAAGAGCCATGATGAGCTTTGAAGTATTTTGATGAGAGAAAAGAATGTAACAGGAATACGGTGTATCTATCAAACCCTGTCCCTTATATATAATTAGCAGAACCTTACTTTTGCTTTATTCATCCTTGCTGGACATTATAGGTCTCTTTGGTGGTTTTGTAATTTGTCTGGATTAAGGATTTCATACCTATGGTGAACCTAGTGGTTTAAAATACCACGGACATTTCTAAGAAGTTTTCTAAAGGATTTCTTAAACTTCTCATGAGCTCTTGTCTTCACTGTGTGACTTCTTGGCTCCCCTATTAAAATATTTTTAAAGTGGCCTTAAGCATGTGAGAAAAGCTTGAATTCTCTTTTATTCATCTTCTCCACATCCTTCCAAATTTACACGTGCCTTCATTTCTTGGCATCAACTTTCTTCTTCCTATTCTGCACAAATGTACTTTCTAAAGTTTCACACATTTTCTTGATTTTTTTAGGTCAGGTTATCTTTCTCCATATACACAAATTAAGATGTTCTGGATAAGCCACAAATACATTTAACCCTAGCTCAGCCTAGGGATCCTCACTTTATTGGAAAGAGAAGTTTCAAAACCTTCTCTATTAGAAAATGTTAGGTTAATATAATTTCTCCTATTTAAGAAATAAATTGATATATCTTACTTATTACATGTCACATTGTCAAGGCAGTCAGTTAAAGAACCACAGAATACAAAAGCATGGAAAGTTGTAATTGTTGTTTGGTTTCTTTGTGGCCCCACCGTCATCTCTGCATGTCTCTTTTTAGGTGTCAGGCCCTTTACAATAAGCTCCAACTCCTCAACCACACTCAATAGCCACTGTGAGGATAGCTAAGGAAGGGCTCTGTAGGTATGATAAAGTTAGCCGAGCCCATCTTTTTATATGTCAAATGAAAAGGAAAAAGAAGGTAGCTTAGATGTCCCCAAATTATTAGCAAAGAGATGAAGCTGGCCATTTAGAGAAGAATGAAAAAATTACAGCAACTTTTGAGCACACAAGAGAAGTGTATTTTGACTACCTTCCTTTTCCCAAGACATTGCTCTAACTCAATTTTTAAACTTGCTGGTCTGGATGATCTAATTTGGCTTGCGCACCTTCATCTAAAATATGGTATATCCACAAAAGCCCAGACATCCGAAGCCTGAAGGCAGCAAGCATCCACTGAGTCACATATGTTTCTCTGCCCCCTTGAATTTGATACAAATGGAGCCATATCACCAGAGGTGTTTGAGATACCTACTGCCCTTTCAGTTATTTTTGAGATGTACATTTGATAAGGAATGAGGGATTTTAGCCTGTATTTTTTTGCCTGCTCTGTATTTTGTAAAATATATGTTAATATTGTGGTACGTATATTATGACATGGATGTAGCCCCAAAGTAAAACCCTCAAAATATGCTAAGGTTGAAGACAATTTAAAATGTACTGCTCCCCGAAGAGAAAGGGGAAGCGTCCAAAATACACAGTGTAAAATTTGTGCTGGCTTATAGCTTTTAGATGTCTTCAAAGTATATACTCTGTAACTGACTGTAACTGAGAACATGAACAAAAAGTAAAACCTTACAGTGAAGGACAATACACAAATAAGTTATTTCTCCCAGTTACTTTACATGAGTGCAAGGAGTGCAACACTTGCATCATTGCTCTGAAGATCTTGTTTCATGTAAGTGGAGGTTTACATATGGTAATAAAGAAAAGAAATGCTATGTTGTGAATCAAAAAAAGCATGCTAGAAGCAGAACTAAATCACAGAGGCATTCCAATGACCCTCATCCTATTCTCTCCCCAAAACCCCACTGGAGTTACATTTAAGTAAAATTTTCAATATAGGAGAAACTGACCATAGGCTAAGACAGAATTTATCTTATGAAAAAAATCTATAACAATATATCTCAGTACAGACAAAGGTCTTAAGAGGTCTTGCATGCTCTGAGGTAACTTATAGACCATTTATATGCTTTTATTGTTACACTGGCAAACAGATATAAACAGGTTTGAAGTTGCAACCATTGGGAAGTCCTTATTCCCATAGGATTTGGGCGATTAAATCTAGATTTGAGATGTGATTTTCCATAAAACCCTGTCAGTATGTAACACAAAGATGAACTCATGAGCCTCACTAATGATTGCAACTCCTTTTACTATTAGAATATTGTAGATAACAGAGCTCATATTAGAAAAAGCTTTTTTTTTTCTTGAACTTTGACCCTTTTGATTGTTTTTTATTACAATAAACATCTGCTAAAAATGAATAGAAATGCTTTTGTAGAAGCTGATACTTTCATGTGTCTACTGAATTCCTGGGGGGAAAAAAAGGAAATCCCTACTAAATATTTAATATAACAAAACTGGGTTGTTCATTTTTCTTTCAGCAATTCAGTATGTATGTGAAAATGACAGTTTCTACAAAAATGTTTCTATTCATTCACAATGTATGTGGGAAACTATTCTTCATATTACTTCAGTGTCTTTCTTCACAGATATTTGAGGAGTTTTATGAACATCCATTAATTAAGTCCATTAAGCCTTTGAAAGGTAGGTGCATCTTGATGATTCAAGATAAAGAAGAGAAAACCTAAAGCACCAGGACTTCACCCAGAGCCAGGCATCAGTAGCCCTAGTAAATATGTCCTTGCCATTCAGGTATGCACTGGGATTTTGTATAAATGTGCACCATTTGTGTGTCTGTCGTGGCCTTACTATAATGTCCTAAGGACATGTTTGTTTTCCCTGAGTAAATCTTAAACGTATTGTGATGAATTAAGTAATGAAATATATTGCATTCAGTTAGATCAAGATATTATGTCCTGCACATGCACTTACATTAAGAATGAGGTATATTTCCCTATCATACAAAATTTGATAACAGTCTAAATTATTAGAAATATTCATACTTTTAATTTGTTTCTTTACCCAAAATGCTACAAAGATTTCTACCTCTAACACTAGCCTTTACCGAACTTTTCAGTGAAGTTGAGAAAAAAATTGTGTATAGAAAGAGGTAAAGGATTGAAATGAATTTTAATTAAAAGATAATTTCAATTAGCACAGAAAAAATGCCTATATGTAACAAGAATATTGTCTCCATCCTACCCTGTGTTGTACATTGGACAAGGGGTACCAGATGCCTCAGGGAAAGTGAAAGAAATCCACAAAAGCATTTCTCTTCATTCACAATGGGTATAGGAAACAGTAATCTTTTAAAATTACGTACAAAGTAAAATATATTAATACAACTCCTGTAAAGCAAGTATAGCACCTTGAAATTATATTAAAATCAGGATCTGTTTAGTGTTTCATCTATTATATAGTTTATCTCTTGTTCTGTAAAAGCATTTAATAATTTGGTATATACACAGTAACTCCCTTATGAAAATCTATATTAAATGTTTATTTGGGAACCTTAACCTAAAGCATTACCGAGGAAAGATTGTTATTGATTCCACTTTGAACCCTAGGTCTTGTTAATTAATTGTTTAATTTAAATTCATTATTTATGGAATTAGTTAGTCATAAAGCAGAAGCAATATAATATGTGTGGGTTGCTATGAAACATGCTTTCCATGTAAAATAAATGCATTTTCACTGACCCTTGTTTAAGCTTCTTTAAGAGGGTCTGTTTTGTATTATTCAAGGATTTTTCTTTATTACTTGTTCTTGGAGAAAATAAACATAGCTTTGCAAAAAACTCACATGTCCATTAATGATTGTAATTCAGTGATTGCAGACCAAACTATATCCTAGTTACAACTTCCAGAAAGGGGACAAAAAAATATAATTTCATGGTTAAACAGGCATCAGAAACTGCTGCATGTAGTACACTTAAATTTACTAGATTTAGGTAGAATTCAAAATTATGAAAAATTCTACCTAACAGATTAAATGCATATGACTATATTTATGTGTATGTAAATACAGACAAATGTATATGCACATGCATATACATATATCAAAACAGATTTCTATGCAAGCCTTCCTGGTGGTTCTAACTATATTAATACTAGGCTGCATTTCTCCTTTTTCTCACATATAATTTCATGAGAAGATACTTAGAATTTCCTGCCTCAGAATGAGAGAATTTCCTGACTTTTTTTCTTTCTTTGCCTTTGGATACTGACTTAGGGAGAAATGTACATACAAGGCTAGAAACTGTTTTGTTGATTTGGTTCTCCTCTTTCCATAGCTTATATGTTTCTTTGTTTTGCATTTGGATAAATGGCATGCAGATTTTATTAGATTTCTGAGTGTGATAGGGTTTACTATTGAACTGTAAAAACACCCTTATTTTCTCTGAGTTCCTCTTTCCTTCTCCAAGCTCATTAAAAGACCTCTTCACTTTACCTTGTTCTCCAAAGATCACGACATATGTGTCCAATTACTGTTCCCTGCCTTAAAACTCGAATTTACTGCTAAATACTTAACTCTGGCTGGATGGGAAAGATCAATACAGTATCTGACTGAAGGCTGAAGCATGCTGTGACTCACCTTTACTGATGAAAAAATCTGAAACAAATGTATCCTTCTTCCAGTAAAAAGCTATTGAGGAATCTTCTGAAACTTTCTGTGCTTCTCTTGGTAGCAGTTGTGCAATTCATGTAAAGTCTGAAAAGTTGTGAAATGTTCACTTCAGAGAGAAAAAATAGTTCCTGTGTAGCTTGTGACTCCAGGCAACCTGAAGCAGAGTGCATAAGACTGCTCCTGGACACGTGCAGGTGGAAAGGCAAACCTTACTAGATGAGATACTCCTTTGATATCAGTGCTGGCTGCTTGGTGCAGCTGTATCTGCACATAGGTAGCAATTTCTCATATTTTTTTCTTTTTAGGAGGTGATAGCCTACATCAACGTCTCTATGGCTCCACTTAGAGAGCTCAAAGTCAATCTCCGTGTTTGACACCAAACCTGTGTATAACTGCCCTGTCTTCAACTGCTACATCTTCACTTTTATTCTCTGCTTCTCATGCTTCTGACATTTATCCCACTGTTTGGGAATAATCTGTGGAAAGTGACACCTGCATGAGTGTGTGAAATCCCATGCTGCTGTCCTGAATTTGATGTGTTGGAACAGAGCTGCCCCTAACATGAAAGGATGGTCTGACCCTCTAGGCTGAGCTAAGTCATCTCTATCTCTTATAGATAAGGAGATGTTTGCATGGAAGAAAGGATCATTATCAGAAATGACCCAGACACATCCTCTTTCTGGGTGGTAATTTTGATTTTTTTCTCCACTTGACCCTATTAACTCAGCCACATACCAACTTCCATACTGATGTTGCACTTCTATGTGCATGGCAACCATGAGGCAGGTGCGTTGCAACCATGAGGCAGAAGTGAGACCAAGGGCTGTGGCAAGAGTTGTGGCTTATGTACAGAGCACAACCTTGAAAACTGCTGCAGACATCATGGCTATGGCCTTATTCTTAATTAGAGGTCTTTCTTCCCCCAGTTCCCTTGAAAGGATCCTCTATATAACTGGAGATCACACTGAAATGAAATTATATTAAATTGCAAAGAAACTTACATGGGTAAAATGAAAATCGACAAATTATGTAACTGAGGTTCTTCTTGCCAACATTATTAGGTCATGCTGCACCCTGTCTGTCTTGTGATAAAGATTGGCAAGTATTGTACATGCACTGAAAATACAGTTCCCAGCCTGTGCAAGATGGCTAAATTAATGCTCTTGTAAGAATGGAAGCTGCTGCACTTACAATGTTCTCTTATTTTACTTCACTTTTAGATTAATTTTGCATTTTCATGATGGACATTTCCATGAATAAATATGTACTAGCCTATTTACACAGAGGTGGGAAGATAAACGCACACCTGCAGATGTGTGTACATGCAAATAAGCATATAACACTGAATGGATATATTAACTATATGGGTAGCAAATTATATGAACAATTGTCTTGTTAAAAAAATTAGCCTTTAGTTAGAGAATCTTTTCTTACATGGCAGTAATATGGAAATATGGGAAATAGTGCAAATTGAGACAAACACTTTGTTAGTACAAATTATTTTCTTGGCATCTGTTTTCTATTTGGGCTAAAAGGAGGATTTAATGTAAAGCCTTTTAAGAAAATGATCAATTCTGCAAAACAAGCAAACAAAATTTCACACATATAATAATGTACCTGAATTTGCAAAATCTGAAGCACTGAAAATTTCATTTGGCCCTCAGAATTTCATTTTCTTAAAAAAGTAAAAAAGAAAAGAAGCAGCCTTTACCCATTTGATTCCTTGCTAGCTGCAGTTCTAAAGCATAGGTTAAGTATACGGGTTTTTCACTAAGTCTCTAGACAGTCTCTAGTAAAGTAACCTTTAGATACAAAAATATACATTTCTCATTCCAGAAATGTGTATCAGTGGTGAATATAATTGGTGTTTGTAAGTTTATTATAAGGCTTGATTTTTTTTCTATTTGCAGAGTTTTCTAGTGATTTTCTCCAATTATTAAAAGTTCTGACTTCAAATTTTCTAAAGCAAGAGAAAAAACTGAGGTTATTTTTCTAACACTATCAAGGTCAAAGCTCCTTTCCTGTGAGATAGGCTTGTGAATGATACATGTGCATTCACCATATGCCCATGTCATGTAATTCCTTGTAGAAAATACATGTGTTACATAATACATATACTAAGGTTAGATAAAAGATCTGAAATGGCTTTCACAGACTTAGAGAATAATTTTCCCATCATATTTCTGAAATAAATTTGGTTTCCACTCCAGGTACTTAGCTGATGAGTATTTGTATATCTAGATATAATTTGGGTATGCCTTTCAGTGTGGATAGGTTCATGAAACATAAATTTTAATCAATCCTATTTTTAGGCCCTTAATTTTTTTCTTATCTGTGTATACATATAACTTGCTTTACAGACTACTTATTTCTTCATAGCTAGTAAATAAAACAACTATCTTAATGTCTTATCTTGTTATGTATGTATAGGAAATGTTTTCCGTGTTCTCTATATAGCAAATTTCATTTCTACATGAGGTTAAGAGGCCACAATCTCTGTGATTGTGTCATTCCTTTATTTTCTCATGTTGCTTTGTTTATGATAATGTCATTTGCTATTATGTTGAGAGCCATGTCTGCTTTTTTCTTTTAGTCCATTTCTACTCTAAAGTAATGCTGCAGGAAAAACAGCAAGCATAAATCAGTACATCAAAATAAGTCCCACCATTCTACAGTTTACAAATAGCTGTTGATGAGTTTGCCATGCTTCCTGAACTGAATAAATATAAAAGCTTTTTGTGTGCATTCCTATTTTCAGTCCCAATACAGTGCGTTAACCTCAGAATATCAAATTGAATCAGGGTTTCTGAGGAGAGCTGGCTCCAAAGCAGTTAGAATGACACTATTCATTACACTATCTAGATTCAGGTTTCAGACAACCATAACCAGTGCTTTCACAACCTCTCACCTAAAGTCAGATAATGTACAGCCACCCAAATAAGTGACTGAATTTCCCCACAAGTGCTTCTGAACCTCTCAAAATGTGGAGCCTGTGGAGGCCCTGAAAACTGAGACTAAAATTGTTATGAAGAGAGTTTACTGGACGAAATTTTTCCTTGCCAGGCACAAATAAACAGCTCTCAATAGGGTGCTCACCACACAGTGTGTCAGCACATATTATGCAGTCTGGTGCTGAGTGGATGTGTCAGCTGCCCATTAGACCACACTAAAATAGAATTGCTGGGAGCCTGAAGCATGAAGCATGATATTAGATAAAGTGATGAAATTTCACTCGATTAAAGAGCCAGGTCAAGGACAGTTACCTCAGGAAATTCCTTTTTTCCTAGAATATTCTCACAAGTTTGATAAATTTATCCTCCTTTTCCGCTTATTTTCGATTATCATTCAAATTATATGAATGGCTGCATTTACACTTGCTGGCTTATGACATATTGGGGGTGACAGGGATGGTAGATTTTTATTATGTAAAAAAGGGGAGGAGGCAGAAAGGAATTGACTGGTCCACATTAGAGACTACAGGAAATGTTATATTGATTTTTTAGAGTTGTTTGTGTTTTCTTCATCTGAGGTGAGAGCAGCTGGGACTCTTTTTTAGGCTCACTGAATGCTAGCATAGAGCAGCACCTGAGGGAATAAGAAATTGCTCCCTTTATCCATGGGAAATGCATGCTGTTGGCAAAAGGATCTGCATCTGTTTTGCTTCTTGACTGGAGTGCTGAGGCCTCACGTAGTCAGATAAAGCTGTAGATTTGATTTAGTGTCTGTATCAGCCCCTCAGAGTGCTCTGCAAGAAGAAATTAGTGTGCATGGCTATATCTGCTGCGTTTTATTGCAGTTTAGAGTTTGGCAAGAGCCATCTCTCTCTGCCTCCCTCAATTTAATTTCAATTAGGATCACAAGTTGCTTTGAAATCTAAGAGGAATCCGAAAGGTTAATTACCACTGAGTACGCCATCCTTGGAGCCAGTCCCTGACCCTTATTCTGTGAAGCTCTGGTACAATTTCTAAGCAGTATCTGATATCTTGCAAATTGTTTTAATGCTTATTAATTAGAACAAGCAAACTCTTCTTTTTAAGTGTGTCTCCTCCTTACGCTATGCCAGGTGTAAAGCAAAATTTGCAGTTAATTCAAACACGGTCATCCCTTCACACGGAGTTGCCATTCACCCATGTAAATGTATCATAGTGAACTGCATCAAAAATTGTAGGCACTGTGCCTCTTAACTGTTTGGATGTATTGGTGTTGGATTCTGGGCGAGCCAGAGATTGGTGGTTACAAGACAGCTGACAGGGAGTAACATTTACTCCAGGATATATACGATTCCCTTCTGATACAGTATTTTCTAAAATCAATAAATTAACTTCTACATATATACTTAATATGTGAAAAGCTTGTCACAGAATTTTACTGGCATGATCACAGGGACTCAAATGTCCCTTTGGTATTACTGATGCAGCTGAAAAAAAATCTTATTCAACTTGAAAACAAGTAAAATGTTGCAGTGCTGCAGTTATTGCTGGAGATACCTGTCTGATGAATGGGTTCATGAAAAATGCCCAGATCAACATAATATAGAGGTTATCATAAAATATGAAACCTTAATATAAGTCTAGAGAAAATTACCTTTTGGATGACAAATAGCATGACATTCACTCCCTAATAGGAGTAATCTAGGAGTCTCAATAGACACAGTCATCCTACCCAAGCACACATTTAGAAGCTCAAATTATACTGCATGTAATATTTTGTGTATAACATATTGTTAATAAAAATACAAGATATAACATGGAGAAGAGATGCACAGCAGAAGTGAGGTCAGGCAATTGTAGAGGTATACTGATGAAATCTAATAATTGTTTTCTATTTCTGCTTTTTCTGTTTTGTGAGGGGTTTTTTTCTCTCATTGTGTAGGTAACAGTTTATTTTCTGCTTCTGTGAAAGCAATCTCCTGGAAAAAAGTCACAACGTCCATTTTTATGTACTTGGAATTTTTTTTTAAATAGTGAGTTCTGAGTCTAACCTCAAGAAAATTTCCTCATAGAAAATACACACACATACACAAGTCCAGTATGAAGATGATGTATTTTTTACTTTTCATCTGTAAGAGGTTAGGATTGAAGTAACATAATCCTTAGACAGACAAAAGATAGCACTGTTTGAAAAGGGTGGATCTTAAAAAATCCCTGAGAAATGCTCATTGAACCAGCATTGGAAATCCTGTCTATCACCAAATGCAGGCAGAACCACCTGAGTGAGGCTATGCTGGTATCCTTGCTGTGTTTTTCTCCGCTCAGGGAGGCTGCAGCAAAGCTCTTTTCTCTCCGTTGCTTTTGTGTTTTGTTTTGTTTAGCATTGTTCTTCAAACCAAACCAAACCAAACCAAAGCAAACCAAACCAAACCAAACCAAAGCAAACCAAACCAAACCAAACCAAACCAAAATCCTCGATTCCTTTGCTTAAAATATTTTAACATAATAAGGATATTTATGAAGCAGAGAAAGTGGATGTTTACTGCTGGTTGTCTGCACAAGGACATGCCTGTTTATTAAGAGGGCTGTAGAAGGAAATCTGATATGCCACTTCCTCCTTTTTCCATTGCTAGAGGAGTGATCAATGATTTCTGCCAACTCATACAATCTACAGTAAAAGCTACATGCTTGATTGTCCTCTGTCAGCCCAGTCCTTTCTATCCACACCCCTGTACTACAGCCAATGTTAAGATGTGTGAGCACCCTGAAGTGGTAAAGAAATGTGGTCATACTTTTTTGAATTTTTTTTTATATTTTGTATTGCCTAGTGTATGTGCATGCTGGTAAAGGGTAAAAGGGGACTCACCCTTGATTCTTCCACAGGATAGCCCTTTCCCTTTCACCTGTCTGTAAGGAAAACAGTATGGGAAATAATAGAATCATAGGATCATGGCATCAGAGAATTATAAAGGTGAGAAAAGACCTCCAAGGCCTCCAAGCCTGACTTTTGACTGAACACCGCCATGCCAAATAAACATAACCACAAAGTGCCACGTCCAATCATTTCTTGAACGCTTCTGGGGTGATGATTCCGCCACCTCCCTGAACAACCTGTTTTGACACTTAACCACCCTTTCCGTGATAAAATTCTTCCTGACATCCAACCTGAAACTCCCCTGGTGCAACTTGAGGCCATTGTATCTTGTCCTGTTGGTGGCTGTTTTTAAGAAGAGGCCAACACCCGCCTCACTTCACCCTCCTTTCAGGTGCTTGTAGAGAGCAGTAACGTCTTCCCTGAGCCTCCTCTTCTCCCCCTCAGTCAGTCCTCACAGGGCTTGTGCTCCAGACCTTTCAGCAGCTCTGTTCCCTTCTCTGGACATGCTCCAGAACCTCACTCAATGGTCTTTCTTGTTGTCACAGGCCCAGAACCAACCACAGTATTTGACAGAGGCCAATCATTTCCCTGGTACTGCTGGCCACACTATTTCTGATAGAGGCCAGGAGGCCATTGGTCTTCTTGGCCTCTTGGGTACATGTTGGCTCATGTTCAGCATCCCTAGGTCCTTTTCTGTTGGACCCCCCCAGCCACTCTGCCCCAAGCCTGTATTGCTGCATGGGATTGTTTGCACCAAAGTGCAGGACCTGACACTTTATCTTGTTGAATCTCATGCCACTGATCCAGACTGTCTAGGACCCTCTGCAGGGTCTTCCTACCCTCCCAGCAGATCAGCATTCCCACCCAATTCACAGTCATCGATCAACTTTCTGATGACACACTCGATCTTCTCATCCAGGTCATTAATAAAGACTTTTAACAGCCAGACCCAATTTTGAGCTTTGGCAAAACTCTCTAGTAACTGGCCACCAACTGGATATAATTCCAATCGCCAACACTTCCTGGGTCCAACCATCCAGCCAGTAAAGAGAGCACCTGTCCAAGCCATGGCCTGCCTGGCCTGCCAATCTTTTAAGGTGAATGCTGTGGGAGACAGTATCAAAGTGTCAAAGACTTTACTAACGTAGTTTACGACATCCACAGCCTCCCCTCATCCATTGGGCAGGTCATCTGGTCATAAGTGGAGGTCAAGTTGACCAGGCAGAACCTGCCTTTCCTAAACCCTTGATGGCTGGGCCTGATCCCCTGGTTGTCATCTACATGTTATGTGATTGCTCTCAAGATGATCTGTTCCATAAACTTCCCTGGCACCGAGATCAGGCTGACAGGTCTGTAGTTTTCTGGATCTTTCTTCTGACTCTTCTTGCAGATGGGCACTATATTGACCAATCTCCAGTTGTCTGGGACCTCACCAGATAATCAGGAATGTTGATAAATGATGGACATTTATGGTGGAAATGCGTGACTTGGTGAGCTCCTCTGCCAGCTCCCTCAGTACCCCGTGGTGAACCCCATCTGGCTGCATAGATTTTTGAGTGTCTAAGTGGCACAGTAAGTCACGAATTATTTCCTCCTGGATTACAGGGAATCTAATCTGGTCCTTGTCCCTGTCTAACAGCTCAGAGGACCAGTTGCCCTAAGGATAACAGGTGTTTCTCTTGAAGACTGAGGCAAGGAAGGCTTTTAGTGCCAAGTTCAAATGTACCAAAAGAGGATTGTTCAGGCTCAGGACTAACATCAGAGTTGCAAAGATTGAGAATGAACATTTCCCTCATTTCTCCCAAGAATGACTTTTTTAAGGAAAAGCTTAAGTGACACTGTGAAAGCTTTAGGCAGAGGCTGGTCCCTTGGCTACTTACATAGTGCAGCAACGCAGCTTAGCCTTTTCTTTCTTCATAGGCACCTTAATCTCCAGTGTGAGCAAGTTGAAGATTGTCGGGCTTTTACAAGGCCCAGTTGCCAAGGAATATGAATTAGACTGAAGTGAAAATATTACCAGTTTCCTGTCTAAACCCTCAGCAGACCCCACAAGGAAATAGCGGTTTGGTCAGCATTTCCACACTCTGAAAAAACCGAACCCCCCAGCTGCTAAACAGTGTGTTTGCAGTTTTCATTAAGCTGCATTAGTTGTTCTGCTTCAAGGGCCAGGAGGTGAATCACCTCCCACAAAGAAACTCATGAGAGAGTATTACCTGAAATGTTGCCTTGAGTACCAGGAACTGCTAGCTACCAGGCTGTGGGTGGCAGCGTGGGCTGCAGTGTCACATCTGATGGTGATATGCTGTCCTCTCTCAGCAGGAGGTGTTAGCTCATTTATATCCTTAGTATTTCCCAAGGTTTGAAAGTTGATTTCTAGCCTTTTCAAGCTTGTAAAAATGGAAGCTTTTCTTCCCTTGCACCCTACTAATCCGCTGTACATTGTTCAGGGTCTAGTCAGCATAATTTGTATTTTCCTACTTTTTTCCACAACAAATTTATTGTAGTTTTTCCACAAGTGACAGAATAATACTGCCCTTTTCACTGTCATGGTTTAACTAGATGAATAGTTAGCATGGATGACTTGAGATAATAATAATGAGACAATGAGCTTTGGTGAAATAGGCTTGATAGTTTGTGTTTGAGGGTTATTGTTTCAGCCTCTTTGAAAAATGAGACGAACACTCAGTACTGGATGGCTAGTACTTGGGTTTTGGAGGGCCTTCTTTCCATAGTGACTGGAGGTATGTCATGACTATTAATAGAAGTGCAGTTGATAGAAGATAGAGTATCTGCCTTGACCTGCAAGCCCTCTCTTTATGTGCATTACATTTGGTAAACATCAGTTTCTATGTATAGTTCCATTTCAGATGAATTGGTTATTAAAATATGTACTGTAATACTAGAAGGTGTTTGCTTTACTTTGCAACCTAACTGGCTGTGAAATGTTATTTTTCAGAATCAACAGTTTTGGTCCAGAGGCAGTCTACAAACAGCTAGAAAACACAGAGATACTATAAGACTTGTTGGCAAAAGTGAAAAATGTCTATCTTCACATCATAGATGCGATAGTCTTTGCTCAGAAGTCTGCAGGTTTATACAGTCCATTTAGACAGGAGATTCCTCTGTAAAAAGAATACCTTAAATCACTGCAGGCTCAGTTTTTCGTGACATTTCCACAGAGCCATGACACAGATGTGTTGCAGCTATGTGGTTCTGAATACACTGAAATACATTCAGAACATTGCTCCTCTGCAATAAATGGCATCACCATAAAGTTCTTCAGTCCTTTTAATGGATCTGTGTTCAGGGATGCATTGCTGTAAGCATTACAGAAAAAATGTCATGTCTTCCCTTTTTGCTCAAATCATCATACAGACTAAATCAAGAAGTTCAAGTATTTGGTGGTTTTTTTCTGTTGAGAAACTGAAAAAATACACGAGAGAAATTTTCCTCCCTCATTCTCTGAGAAGTATTGAAGTGAGCCTGGTTAGTGAATCTGCTAAGGTTATGGTATGTACGACAGCCACAAACTTGCAGATGGATCTTCCCTGTCTCTAGCATCTCATCTCTTATATTGGGCTACAGGGATGACTTCTGTGAGAAGCTGCTAGAAGCTTCCCCCATGTTCAACAGAGCCGATGCCAATGTCAGTTGCTCCAAGAGAGATCCATCTCCGGCTAAAGCTGAGACAATCAGCAATGGTAGTAATGCCCTTACGTGAACATATTTAAGGAGGAAAAAAATTATGCAGAAGTAGTGCATCCAGAGAAGAGAGGAGTGGGAATATGTGAGAGAAGCAGCTTAACAGACACCAAGGTCAGTGGAGAAGGAAGGGGATGAAGTGTTCAGGTTTTGGAGCAGAGATTCCCAGGCACCTTGTGGTGAAGACCATGGTGAGGCAGGCTGTCCCCCTGCAAGTCATGGAGGAGCCCCACGAGAGAGCAGGTGGATGCCTGAGGGAGACTGTGCTCCCCTGGGAGGTCCATGTCACTGCAGGCTCCTGGTTGGACCTGTGGCTCTGTGAAGGAGCCCACACTGGATCAGGTTTGCTGTCAGGAATTGTGACCTCACAGGAGACCCACACTGGAGCAACCTGTTCCTGAAGGACTGCACCCTGTAGAAAGGGACACACGCTGGAGCAGTTAATGAAGAACTGTGGCCTGTGGGAAGGATGTACATTGGAAAAGTTTGTGGAGGACTGTCTTCTGTCAGGGAAATTCCCTGTCTGAGGGACCCTACCCTGGAGCAGGGGAAGGACTCCTCTCCCTGAAGACGAAGCAATGATAGAAAAAACATGTAATGAACAGATCATAACTCTCATTTCTCATCTCTCTACACTGCTGCAGAGGGGTCAGGTAGAGAATCAGGAATAAAGTTAAGGAAAAGGAAGGAGGGAGAGGTGTGGGGAAAGTGTTTTTAAGATTTGTTTTACTTTTCATTATCCTACTCTGGTTTTGATCAAATTAGTATTTTCAGGTGAGGTGTGTTTTGCTTGTGATGGTAATCAGTGAGTGAAACATCCTCATCCTTATCACAATTTATGAACCTTTTTTTATATTCTGTCTCCTCTGTCCAGTTGAGAGGCTTTGGCATCTGGGCAACTGGCATCCAGCCAGTGTCAAACCACCACAAAAGGCAAAAGCAGTACAAAGAAAAGTGTATTCAGGAGATGCAGAGGTTGTACATGCAAATTTCTCTCACTGAAATCCTCTGTCACTCTGTCGTCCTTCATGATGTTTTGTCTGGTAGGAGGTTTATTCCTAACATGTATCCATGAGTGAACACTTTTTAACTCTTTCATTTTACTGCACTGTGTACAGAGCTTTCCCCTAGGTAAGTCCATTATAATAAATCCATCGGCACTTTTAAAAGAAAATAGTGTCCTGACTGGCAATTTGCGTGTCACATTTCACCTCTGGAGATGTGGCATCTCCAAGCTGTTCAGAGGAAGCAGAAATACTGACAGACTTGAAATGACAGCAGTGACAATGTCTGCAGCTATATTCATTTGATTTATAGCACTTGAGAGTAGTGGTTTTATTATAGTGCATCTGAAAATTTCTGAAGTTTCTACATGTTGGATTTTTTGTTTGTTTGGCTTTTGGTTTTTGGGGTTTTTTGTTGTTTTGTTTGTTTGTTTGTTTGTTTTGTTTCCAGTATTGTGGCTGAAGGGCAAGCTTATCCTGTGATTTTGGCCTGAAACCAATACTCTGCCAGCATGGAAGAACAGCTAGAAACTCTAAGGTGCAAATCAATGGGCAGGAATGATCAACTGCACACATACAAGATAGGAAAAGCTGGAGAATGCAATTACTAAATACAAGAAAGACTAGGATATCAGTTAGCTTATCACAAATTGAAATGAAGGCGTTTAATACTGTCTCACATAATAAACTGAGCAACTATCAAGTAGGTAAGTGGATCGTGAAGTCCCCTGAAAAGTGAATGAACTGTGGGGCTCTAAGGGTTCTGATCAGTGGCCCAAAGTCCATCTGGAGGGCACTAATCAGAAGCCTTATCCCCTGTGCTGTGTCCCACATGTCAATATTGGGTACAGTACTGCTTCTTTTTATTAATGAGTTGGATACTGATGTAGAGTGTACTCTCAGAAAGTCTGCTGACGATACACAGCTAGAAGTGGCTGAAATAACAACTGGTTGTACTGCCATCCAGGGTGATGCCAACAGGCTGGAAAAATGGGCTGACAGGAACCGCATGGAATTCAACAAGGGAAAATGTAAAGTCCTGACCCTGCATAAATATAAATCCATCCACAATTACAAGACCGGGGCTACTTAAATGGTAAGGAACTAACAGAGAACAACCCTAGAATCTTGGTGGACAACAAGTGGACCATGACCCAGCAATACATCCCACTGGCAAAGAAGGCCAACAGCTTCCTGGGCTCCATTAGGATGAGGCTCACCAGAAGATGGAGGGAGATAATCCCTCCTCTGGTGAGACACAACTGAGCGCTGTGTCCAGACTGTGGCTCCCAAGTACAGAAACATATGGACATCCAGCAGTGAATCCAGTAAATGGTCACAAACACGAAGGCTTTGGAGTATTTGACATACTGAGAAGTCAAGAGACCTGTGACTCTTCAGCCTGGAGATAAAAACTCAGGGGAATCCTTAACAGAGTGCATAAGTATTAGATGGAAGTTTTTAAAGAAGATGGAGCAAGGCTCTTCTCAGTGGTAGGACACCATACAAGAAGTAAAAGCTGGATAGAAACAATTCTGTTTAAGCCTAAGGTTGTGGAGTTTTTGTTGTGTGATCAGACATCGGAACAAGTCATCTGTTTAGCTCACAGAAGAGAAGGCTGAGGGAAGGTATGATAACAGTCTTCATATTCCTAAGGATGAGTTCTGTTCCACAGGTATACGAAGGACAGACTAGGAAAGAGTAGACTAACATTGGCCGAAGGAAAGTTCAGGGTGGATGTCATAAAAACTAAATATACTATAGAAGTTGTAAAGTTTTTCTGATTATTGTTAAATAGATTAAAGAATATCTGTCTCATCCGGATATCACGAGCACAGCTGATTCTGTGACCAGAAAGGACGAAGGACTAGAAAATCTTCTGGACCTGCATGCTATTTTGTGATTGTTAGGTGACTCTCTGCCTGAAGGCCACACAAGGTGCAAAGAGGAAATGATCAAAATGGCAAATACAGAGAAATTATTTATAAATTTAAAACATAACCAAGAACTTTATTTCAATTTGTATTGTGATAAAGATTCAGGAATGAGAAGGAAAAGGAAAAAAAGGGATAAGCATATTATACAGAAATTAACTATCAACATCAGTTTCTCTCAACATACATTACAGCAATCCCAAATAAAATCTTGATAGGCTTGTGATGTGTAATTTAGGGCATAAAATCAGTATTTGGTTTTTTTTTTCTTTTGCTGTGACTGAGTATTAGTGAAATAATTCAAAATGTTATTTGTAGATTTTAAAGTCCTAGGAACATTATCTTCTTCTGGCATGTGTTCTCACTCAAACCAATCTGGTTTGCAAAGAGATCTTTTTGTTTGATCAGTTCCACAAACAGTTTCACCAATAATTGATTTTCTACAAGGTCCACAATAACTGCCATACTAATAAATCTGTCATATTTGTGACTAAATATAAAATATTCTTTACTGTTTAGAATAAAGTAGTCTGTGAAGTACAATAGAGATAGAGCTGAAGAAAGGGGATAGCTACATGTGGATACCAGCAAGAAGTAAAGGTAGGAAGTTTAAGTAGAAAATCCTGTTATGGGGCTGTTGTGATATCAGTAAACACAACTTTTCTAATGTGAAATTATTGAAAACTGAATAAATTGAAAGTAACTCCCTTGAAAGGGACTTTCTATACAAACAATATTCTCCTTTATTTAGGATCATATCTCATTATATTGAACAAAAACTGGAGAAAGAACAGAAAATTTTCTTCTTACTTTTTTTCTTTTTCTATTTTCAGATACCTTCTCTTAGCCATATTATGCACCCATGACTATTAAGTCTAGGATCATGTGAGTGGCACATTTGTTGAAACTAATCGCTTGAGAGAGATAGATTTCAATTTGGAAGTTTAGCTACAGATCCACCCTATGTCACAAGGTACAAAATATGGTTTAGGGAAGCAAAGCTACTTTTCTATTTACTGAGAAGTTGCCACCATTAATAACTAAGCTGCTGATTTTATTTATTTTAAAGTTTATTTGCTAAGGGAAAATGGATTATTTTGTAGTAGGTAATACAGTTACACTTAAACAGTTGCTTACCCATTCACTATTATAATTTATCGAACTAGCTTCACTTCTTCATATCTCTTCCAGTAATACAGATAATTCAACCTAGAGAGTCTTAAAACCCCACAATCTCACTTGTTTGTTACAGGGACAGATAAGATTCTTCAATTCATTTGTAGCAAGAAGGGAAAGAAAGATAAGCACATAATTGGGAGAGATCAGACGCGTAAGGCTTGTAAGGCAAAGTCAAGAAATCAGTGTTTCAGCACAAGGACACTTTCCAACAACCTCCTTGTCCAGTGCCTTTGATCAAACCTTTCTTCAAAAAGGTCTAAAGAACAGCTGACTGATCTTTCCTCCCAGCATCTGCTCAGGAAGCTTCATACAGTGTCTTCTTGTAGTCTTGTATTTCACAGTTTTTAAAGCCTTGTTTTTCTGACAGTAGTTTTTTGTTAAGATATAACTCAGACCTCTTATGGTTATTCATGGTAATCACATTTATCTTGCTGAAAGGCTTGTGTGTCAATACATAATGTCCAACAAAAAATTCAGGTTAGAGGGATCTGAGTAATTCTGTTGTTCTTGGTCTGGAACATGTTATTGTCAAGTAATAATGGACAAATTCAAGTCTTCTACTGCAGGTTTTTCTTTCTAGTTAGGCTGTGGATAGTGGTGATGCATTCTCAGTTTGAGCATGTTTAATCCCAGTATGGAGAAGGGAAGATTTTGAAGAAAAGGTCAAGAGGTAAAAAAGAGTTGGAGAAAATAGGTGTAAAGTGGGGTGTGGCTCCTTCCTTCCTTCCTTCCTTCCTTCCTTCCTTCCTTCCTTCCTTCCTTCCTTCCTTCCTTCCTTCC
>VZTJ01005687.1:0-86917 GCA_013397795.1 Orthonyx spaldingii | reverse complement strand
CTCCCCCCTTCCTCCCTCCCTGCCTCCCTGCCTTCCTTTCCTGTCTGCCTGCCTTTCCTGTCTGCCTGCCTTCCTTTCCTGTCTGCCTGCCTTCCTGCCTTCTTTCCCTTATATATTTTCTAAAGTGATATTTTTCTACTTTTTATACTTTTGCATTTCTATAGATAATAACCAAAATGGCTATGTATCTCCCTTCAAGTGCAACAAAATTGTTCTAAAATAAAACCACAATATCTACTTCTCTCTCTCTCTCTCTCTCTCTCTCTCTCTCTAAAAGCTCTAGTTATTCAGTGTTGTCTCATGTTATTCTGCCCCAAAGGATCTATTAACAAGAACCTCAGTTACGTTTGCATTCAGGGGCGGGTTGTAATGTGGCCACTCTTCCAAGGCTTAAACACTTCCAAGGATGGGACATCCACAATTTCTCTGAGCAATCTGTGCTAGTGCCTTTCTCAGCACCCTCATCATAAAGGATTTTTACAGATATCTAATCTAAACCTACCCTCTTTCAGTCTGAAGCCACTGCCCTTTGTCCTGTCACTACCTGCTCTTGTAAAGAGTCTCTCTCCATCTTTCTTGCAGGATGCCTTCAGGTACTGGAAGGCTGCTATATGATCTCCCCAGAGTCTTCTCTTTTCAAGTCTGAATAAACTTAATTCTCTTAATCTTTCCTCATAGGAAAGTTGCTCAATGCCGCTAATCATCTTGGTGGCCTCCTCTGGACTTGCTCCAACAGGTTGATGCCCATCCTGTGCTGAGGCCCCCAGACCTGGATACACCATTACAACTCAGAGACAGAGCACGTATCAAATGACATGGAGGAGCCTGAGAAAAGACCGTTGTAAGGACTCAAAATTGCTCCCATTTTACAACCTATTCAGGATATTTTACATGCTTTGGGGTGAAGACAGATTTCTTTGCCTCCCATGCCATTACCACAGTCATGGAAATGCCCCTGTAAGTCATAAAACTACAGGAGATATGCAGTGAGAAAAGATCACCAGATCATATGAAAACCATACAGTTATGTCCTGGAGTCCCCTCGTACCCAGACAGTCAGGACTGCCAGGCAGAAAAGAAGTATGCTCCATAAGTCTCAAAAATTTCAGTGCCACCAAGGTGACTCAATATTTCAGTAAGGGATAACAAAAGAACCTAAATGCTCCACGGTAATTTCACGACCTTTCTTCTCAAGAAATCTTACTTCCACAGCGTGAACAAGGGGCTTGGGAAACAGATGACAATTATGATAAATTCAAAGTGCAGGAAAACAGAAGATTGTCTTTTGAAGTGCTGAGGGTTTGTATGGGTTTTTTTAATAGAACGGGTACAGTCAGCCTTGTCACCATTTTCTGCAGTCAAAATTCAGCCAGCCATTTGTTGCATTTCTTCTGCGTATTCCTTTATCAACCTGCTACATTCCAGTTGGGTACCATTTTAAGTACCTAACTTTAATTGCATCAGACTTTTTTCCTTCATGCTTGAAACTGATGTGAGGCCAAGGAAAACTCAGTTCACAATCTCCTCACATTGTCAAAATTGCACATTGATACATTAAACAAGTTCTTGGAAAAGCTATGCAGTATGGTGAACAATGATGTCTCCGGTGGACTGAAATCCAGCTTCAGAAAATATTACATTTGAAAAGGGAGGGGGGGGGGGGGGAGGGGAGGGGAGTGGAAAAAAAAGAAAATAAGGTCGTTCATATGAAACAACTCCCACAGTGATCCACCAAGCCTGTACATCCATGTTCACATTCTTCCAGCTGCAGACATGCCCAGAATGAAGTATACAAACACTTGTCTCAGGATCAGAAATTTTTCCTTTTATTACACATTAAGAAAAGAAATGCCTGGTCTAGAGGCCAAGGCTAGTAAAATTCAGCCTGATGGGAGAAGGCTGCCTGTGTTTCACACTGAACAATTTGGCTTTTAATACCCTTTTCCCCTACACTTCCTGACATGGTAGGTGAAGGAATCCTCAGCAATCCTTGTCCTCAAGCCACATCTCTCACAGCAGTGCACAGTAGCAGTCAGTACGACTGACTACACCGAGCTGTAATTATCTTGCTTCCCTCCTGTGTAGCCAAGATCATCCTCCCTCTCTCCCCTTGAGGTTATTCTGAGCAGCTTACAGATATCAGTCTGCACAGCTGCAGTCTGGGACACTCCACTGAACCCAAGTGCTATGGACATGACCAACAACAGACATGGTGGAAAAGCATCTGCTGAACCTCCAAGCTCAAAATCCAAACACTTTTGACCTATAAGAGAAACCAGATCATCTGTCTGGGCTGATGGAGTAAAACCCAGTGAGTCTAAGTAGGCCAGAACACACTGCATTTTTATGCTTGAATTATGTGTTTTCTTTTTTACTATTGTTTTTAGATAAGCAGTGTCATAATAAATAGACCTAGCAGAATTGTTCATTTTTCAGCTGCACAGAAACACTCCAAATTGAGTGTTTTCTGTTTGACAGTCCTTCTTTCCCACTCTCTTCACCCACCAAAGTTCTTTCCAAAATAAACACCTCTTCATTCCATTATGATTATACATGGTTTTTATATGCAGAACAAGCATGTAAAAAAGCTGTAAGACAAATATGAACTATGGAGGTCAGTATCCTGCAATCACATGCACATCTTCCTAAATGTATCATGCTCTGTCCTAAAAGTAGTCTGCTTTTGCTTGGCCATCTCTGTATTAGAAAACCACTGTCAGGTAGCCTGCTCTTAACAGTCTCTTTAAGTCCAGGTTACACCTTTTTCCCTCACTTGTTATTTTTTGTGCTAGATTTATCTTTCAGTTGTAATACCGTCACTCATGATGAATTGACATTTGCAGTATTTTTAGATGCCACTTGTATCTGCTCTCAGTCTTTCACCCTGTAGGAATAAAAGGACATAGGCTTTTCTTACATGATACATTCTCCATCTCCTTGTTTTTCCAGTCTGCCCAGTAGGGTACGCCCTCCTCCCTATCAGTCCCATTCTCAATTAAGATTTTTTGAACATGGGTGACTAGGTTTGTACTCACTATCCTAGGCAAGGTCTCACCAGTGCCTTGTATAATGGCAGCAATACTTCCCTATTTCTGCAGCAAATGCCTCTCCAGACACATCCTGTATCACATTTATCTTTTTCATGGCTGTCTCCCACCGGCACACTGAGCCTACCTAGGACTCCTAGCTCCTGCTCCTCTGTCATTTCCAGATGATGAGCACCTGTGAAACTTGGTAAAGCAGAAGGGTCAGCTGCACAGAGGACTGCTCCTACTGCATCTCTTTATTTAAGACTACTCAGAGGAAGGAGGAGGCATAAGCAAGTCTGCAACAGCTGTCACAGCAGTTACAGCCAGCAAGATCCTGTGAATGCTTCCCATTCCCATTCACTGAGCAACCCCTGAGATCAAGACCAAGCCACAAGCAAGAGCATCTTTGGAGCACTGAACATCAGCTTCAGGACGGTTCTCAGTGGGGGAGGAAAAAGTGAGAAAATACCGCCGGAGTCACACACAACCTGCAAAAAACCCTAAAAGTGAAATGACGTAGAAAAGCTCTTCTACTCACTCTTAAAAGCTTGGATGAAATAAGCTAATCTGCAATGGAGGCGGGAATTTTTTTATTCAGGCAAAGACGTGTGCATAGGTAAATGGGAGGATGACATTAACATTTTTATCTTTAGAAAAAATATTTTCATTGAAATATTAACATCGCTGCTCACATGAGATTATAAAATGAGAAGATTTTTTTTGATAATATTGCTTTATGTGTTGCAGAGGAGAAAGCCTGGTAACTATCCTCATTCTTTCAGCTGCTATTTTTTTGTTAGGTGGTCAGCCACACCATCATTAATATCACAAGGGGATTCATGCTTATTTATTCTAAAATGAGTGCAAATTGGACTTCATACCTAATACCTTAAAGCCATGCTGAAACACAAGGTAGTCTAATATCTTTGTATCATATATTTTAGGATTTTTTTTCTCCCCACTCTAGCAGAAGACTGACAGTTTATAACACAGCAGTGCGACTGCCTCATTTGCACATTTACGGTGCTTGATAAGGAGTTGAAATGCTTGATTCCCCAGAGGTCCTCCTTGTTCTTTTCCCAACATAAAATGTCTCCCTATATTTCAATATAGCTGTGACAAATTTTTCAAAATAACAGATAGCTAGCCTTTAGATAATGCCTTTCATGAAGAACAGAAAAACACTTTACACAGGGCTCATGCAAATCATTTCACTAGACGTCAGGCAGCACAGAGCACAGGCTGGAATCAGAAGCAGAGCAACCCATTTCACATATCACCTCCTGCCCATGGTCCTGGGACCAGAGATGTCCTTAATCACCATTTTTTCATCAAATGCATTCTAAATTACAGTAAAAAAAAAAATCAAGACAGAATTGCTGAAACCACTTTAACCGCTAAGCCATACTGGACAGACAGTGCATTTAAATACAGAGCTAAAATTCCATATGGCTTTTGCTCAGGAAATGAGGTAACACCTTTGACCACCAAATGAAGTAATTTTTCCCCGATGTTAATAGCATTGTCTAAACCCTACCTGCTAAGCGCAGCTGTATCACCTAGTCTCATTTATGGCATTACTGTGGATTGTACTACAGCACATTTGTTATAAAATTCTTCAAGAATTTTGAAGAAATAATGACAATAAAACCAAGAAAATTACTTCTTCAGGCACTAGCATTGTGGTATTTTTTAAAGGCAGATTTGATTGAAAGGTAAGAAGCTTAGTTTAAAATTCCTCCACCCTTTCTTTTATTTGACTATGAAAAGAAGGTGTAATACAGATGCTTACCTTGATATGACATTAGAAGACAGTTTGGGTCAATATAATTACTGTACAACAGCGGATTTTTTTTTTTTTTAAATCCTTAAATATTTGTACTTATTGATTTTATCCTTCAAATGAATTTTAGCATTTTGGGGCAATCAGCTGTCCAAACCACAGATACAGAAGTAACCACTAGACAGTCCCTCCCCTTAATTTGTACAGTGCATATGATATCATAGGTTAATCCCTCCCAAAACAAGGAAAAATTTATTTCTGCAATATTTTAGAATATAACCACGTGAGTCAAAGTGACCCCACAGAAGAGCTTCTTTGCACTCCATGGCAGGTTTATGGACATGTTGTAAATGTCAGACTACACCATTTTTAATAATAAAAAAAGACACTATAATACTGTTTCCTTGTAACTGGGACAGAAAATCATTTGGTAAGAGTAAGAACATTTATTGGTTTTGACATAAAAATTTCTTGCTGTGCAGTGGAAACGCTGTAGTCCAAATACTGGAAGAAATGTGAAATCTCAAGGGTTATGTTCAGTAACTCTTGGTTCAAAAGCAGACTTGGCAAGTGCATTATTTAAGAGCTTGTCGGAGATGATCTTCTACAGCACACTACTCCAGGATTCATCTCTTGCTATGTCTGGGAAGGGGATCCTCATGTCAATATATGGCAGAACTGGCTGGCTGCACATCAAGCCCAGACTGCTCAACCCTCTTCAACACTACTGTGGTCACTGTAAAACATTAGTATCAGAAGCTCTCCAGTACTGAAGACAACTACTCTCACATACACCATGTAAGAGGAGCTCTTTGGATGAGCTACTCAGAGAGCATTTGCTCTGAAAAATTCAAAGTGACATTTTTCTCAGTAGCCATACTTGATGCTCTAAAGTGTTTTTGCATTGCTGTATGCAGTGCTAATTTGGTGCCACAAAAATGTAGTATATTCAATGCAAGTGAGAAACAGTGCAGCTCAACCTTCTGCTTTGAGTTTTCTGACTCCTGTACACACAGAAACTGGAGTGTATTTTATTTTTATTTTTTCTATTTTTATTTTGTTTTAGTTTTCTTTCACAAATCCTTGAGTAGAAGCTAGTCACATCCGGATTTCAGTTGGAATGAGCAGAAGGAAATATCATAGTAATAAAACAGAAGAGGCACAAAAGATTAAACTGTTTCACATAAAATAACAAACACCCCCCTTCAAATTAAGCCCACTCCCCCACCAGAAAAACAACTAAAAACCAACCCAGTACAAATGGGTTGATTTTGTTCTCTATGATTATTGTGCTGAGCTAGATTTTCATCTGTATAGGCCATGGCAGCATTATTGTCTGAACTACAGAAGCATTTATTTGTACCAAGGACCTAGCATGTTTTTGTAGAATATAGTCCAGGCATATGCAGACCTGCATAGCTACTTTCCCATTTCTCCCACACACCTATCAACATATCAGGAAGAAGGAATTTTATATGTGCTTCAGGTGCCAGAGTTAAAGCAATACACAAAATCCAATTTGAACTATTCCAGTACAGACTTAAAATCCCTCATACATGAAAATCATGGCTGGTAACGTAAATCTTATTTTCTTTTTATGTAATGGAGTAGCTTAAGAAATAGGAGAGGGAAATCACTTCTGGCAAAAAACAAACAGGAGACATACAATTTAAAATTGCATATCTTTGGACAATAATGGTTTGATAGGAAGTGTTCCCTTTAAGTGTACCTATACCAGCCAGTCCGAAAAGATATAAAAATTAAAAAGACATTTCTTTCCTAATCAATCGCTGTACTAAATAAGATCTGAGAGGAGAAGAATAAGAGAAAGCAATTATTGTACTTTGAATTTGGAGTATGTTTACCGCAAGGTAGTGGCACAAAATGCATCTACATCAAAACACTTCACAAAAAATAGTGCTGTGCAGTGGCAAGCAAAACTAGGGAATGAAAAAGGAAGGTGACCCTAATGTATGCATAGCTGAAAACCAGAAAGTAGCACTGTATCATCTCTTTCTTGCACTCAGCCCTGAAGGGTAAAAAATCAGGATGATTACACATTTTACTGCAGCAATCCTGGATTAAAGAATTTGATGCCTACACTGTTACAAGCCATCAATACAAACATTAATAAGCAGATATATGGCAGGCTGTTTCAGAATTGTATTACTTTGCTGTCAAAACGAGCTCTGTTACAAATTCAGGTGTATGCAATGTTTTACTCTTTTTAAAGGAATGCTTTATCTTAGATGTTTTAAGTAATCTCATGCCTGAACTACTACATAAAAATACAGCATCCTCTGAAAACATTAAGTAGGTGGTTACTCTTTTGTTAGTAAATGGTGTACACCCTAGCCTTTTAAATTTCTGAATGGCTTTGAAAAGATAAGGTGTCTCCAGTATGTTTATAACCAGTAAATTGTATTTCCTCACACAAGAGTAAATATTAACAGAAGGTATCTGTACCATGTTTGCTTTTATAGAGTATTATTGTATTAAGTAGCACAGAACCTCAGTACAAGTGAAACCTTACATTATTCTGGGGGATATCTGGAAAACTCTTCACCGTTAACTCTAAGGAACTGATAGCTCTGAGGGAAACTTGCTTCGACACTCTCCTCCATCAACAAGCAATACGTAATCACTCAGAGTACAAGTAAACTATTTCATCAACTTAAGTCTTGTTTTGACATTTCAAGAAAACCCAAAATATTTCTAAGCTTGGGTTCATGTACCAACATACACCACAGGCTGGCACATCACAGCACAGCAGGTTTGCATGCTTGGGAAGTTTCACCATGCACAGCAACACTTTTCAAAAATGGGTCAAAGAACAACAAAATCCAAATTTTCCCTTGAATTGTTTCCATTTCCTTTTTTCCTGTTACAGACAGCATAACTCCTCCCTCTGCCACCCCTCCTAACAGTGTATAAATTCATTTGCCCTAGCTCACTTTAACTTGTGTTTAGTAACTTCACAGAAGCTGGGCTAAATCCTTGATCTAAACGCAAATGTCAATGATGGAAGCCTGTCTGTGAGCATGAACAGACTTTACGTCTGGATGAGGAAACCGTGGTGTGTTGCTGCAGCACAACACCCCTCCCCAAATCCTGTTGAGCTCCACATACTCCAGTAGACGTGAACAGTAATGGTCCTCAATTTCACTCTCTCCCAAGGGTAACATAGGTTATCCTATGTATGGGGTAACACAGATATGTTGGATGGGAAACTACACAACTAGGAAGCAGCAAACTCTTAGGTGACATGGCTGAAGTCTGATGCCTCCAAGTGTTCAAAATCAGTGGAGTCAGGTAACTTGAGAAACTGTAAGTTCATTGATTTCACTACCTCAGCTGAAACTCTACATTGTATCTCAGTGCAAAAACCCCAAGTATCTGTAGTGGTATGTTCTGTGACTGAACGACTGCACATGTGACTTGAGATTATCACACACACAACAGTGAGGGAGGGGAAAAAAAAAAGAAAACTGCATCTTAGAAGTTACTTATGTTTAATGCTTAAAAGTCTGAATGCACAAACAATAATCTACCATTATAGAAGTACTGGTGGTCAATACAATGCATTAGAACTATGTACAATGACACAGTTTAGTATCAAAATCTTTCTACAATGTAGAGTATTACGAAACTGTTAATGACATCAAACACTAAGCACTTAAGACACCATTTTTTGCTACCACATTTGGAACTTCAATAAACAGTCCATTTTAACTTGCAGCATCAATCCATTTCTAGTATGAAATTAAGTAATTTTCTACTTATACAATAAGATTTATCTACACGGGTCTCTTGATTTTGATCCATAGCAGCAAAGGCACTGTACATCAGCAGATCCACAGACTTAAAGATTCTTTTTAAAGCATTCAAAAAAAAAAAAAAAGTCACAGATCATAGTTTAACAGCAACAACAACAACATAAAAAGATAACACGTTGTCTCTGGCACAATGGCTCAGTCTGCGTCCGTTTCAGGGACATCCAATCAAGACTTGGATTGAACTGCTGGCAAACAAAGCAAGTCCTTATCCCAATGAGAATCCATTCCTTTTTGTACGTCGGAATGAGTACTCTTGTAAATCCTACCTCAGAGGTCATTGCTTTTGTAGTTTGTATGTTGGTAGGCATCCATTCTTATTTCAGTGCAGTTTCCAAAGAACATATCAAATATTTTTCATAATCTCTTGTAATTGAAAAATTGCCCAAAGACACATATCCCCATTTTCAAGGAAACATTGCAAAAGTTTCCAGAAGTAACAAAGGTGATTCTTTGAGGCAACTTATTGTACTCTCTACAATATAACAAAGAGAGGTGTTTATATTAAAAAACCTAGCTTGACACCAAAATGCTTTATGTTTATCAACAGAAAAGCATTGAGAACAAATCTGTACACAAGATGCTATATTAACATTGCAAATATATAAATTAGCACATTCTTACTTAAAGTGAATTTAATTTAGATGTGAACTGAATTTGCCATTCATCACAGGCATGTAGATCACTGGCTACAGTTTGCAATTTCCTAAGTTTCCAAGACTGTCTAAAATAGTTAAGATACAGCATCTTCCCACCAAATAATTATACTGTAATAACACTTAGAGGTCTCATCCAAGAACAGGACTAAAAAATATAACAAAGTTTATTTTTTTAAATAGAAACTACAAGTCTATTTAGTGTAATTTTAACTATTTCCTGAACATCCTTCTCCAAAATCCCCAATTTATCCACCTGCAAAAACACAAGTATACAATGCATCTTTCAAACTAAAGCCGGGCCAGACAGCTTTATTTAGTCAGTTCATTGTTAGAAAGCCTTCTTTAAACAAAATAAATACATTACAGCTATAATACATAATTAAAGAGTCAAGGTCACCGTTAAGTATGCTTATTCCATCTTCTTCCAAGTAGATATCTGACAATTTGGTATCACAACTTCTAAATGAACATTCACAAATCAATAGCAAGTTAAGAAGGTAAAAATAAATTCCACAACTGTGATGAGCATTTAAGTTTTCAGTTTAGAAAGAAAAAAAAAAAAAAGGAATATACAGCAAAGTGCTAGGAGAAGGAGTTCTGCATTCAGATTTGTTTCTAATAAATAACTTCATAGACTGTAGCCTTCTTGTCCCCAGAGCCAGTGACAATGTATTTGTCATCCACAGAGATATCACAGCTAAGCACAGATGAGGATTCTTTGGACTACAAGAAAAAAGCAAAAGAAAATTACATCTTTCCAATTCTTCAATCCAGAAGGGTGCGAAGATTAATTGGAAGAATTTATAGATAGGGAATACATGAAAACCTCATTTAACTATCAGCACCATAATTGCAATTTTTTTTTTTAAGTACTTTTGTTCTACAGAAAGATCTATTGTAAAATAAAGCAGTGGTGGTAGAAAGGGAAGTGAATATTATGGACCTGGAGGTAATCTATCAATCAAACAAAGAGAAGCAGTCCTTTACAAGGAACGAGCATTTATTAATACTTTACGTGTTGGATTTGCATAAAAATGAATGAAAACCCATCTTCTTTCCACTTCTTTCCTTGTAAACAAGAAGTTCACACACAGAAATACTAGAAAGCCCTACCCATCCACAGGTATGAAGTAACTGTATCTCCTCTCACTACTTCCCCAACACAAGAAGACAAAAGGTTTGCGCAGAGGAATTTACATTATCACAGAGGATGCAAATAGGAAAAGACACTGTGGTGGAACAGGATACACAACAAGTGTGTAGGAGCTGGATGGGGCACAGGATACAGCAGGTTACAGTAGCTCTGTCTCCTCTGGCTGTTCTGTCTGTCCTAAGATGAAGTGTATACATTGCCACATTTCCCGTGCTGTTTCAGTGCATGTTTTCTTTACATAATATATGTCCACATCATTTTCTGCCTGTTAGCCCAAGAGCTAAACACTTCCCAATCATGCTGTGTTCTGGCAAAGATACCTCTGTTGCACTAGAAGTTTCCTTATTTACGCCTCATTAAGAAAGCTGGAGTTTTTAACATCACTTTTATGAAGGATGTGCTCTTGTTAGGATGATTTGGGCTGTCTGTGAAGGATGGTTCTAGAACTGAACAGCCTCTACTAGGAAAACTTAGACCCTACATTTCTCATGGCAAGGTAAACTGCAGTCCTCGAAAGTGGTGACATGGCAGGCACCAGTACACGTGAGACCTGGTCATTTAAACTAGAACCAGTTAAACAGTTCAATTTAATAAAAAATTTCCGAACCTAGAGATGCCTGCAGGTGAACGAACGGAAGGACACGCCAAAAATCCCACTTTTCTCTAGTGGCATTGAAATACTATTAAAAGTGGGCACAGAGGGACTGTAGATAGGTTTCCAGTTCAAGGGGCACATCAATATGGCTTCATTTTTCAGTTCAGGAGTGTGCCAGTCCAATCCAGCAACACATCTCATCCAAGAAAAATATACATGTTGAATGTGACTTCCACTGGTTTAGCTACATTTTGGACCTTCAGTGAATGTTCATCTAAGGATGACTTGGGTACTGTATTCCACCAATATGCAGAAGATGGTGAGAAAAAAGGGTATTAAAACAATTTTGGATTGAAGGGCTACTTTAAGAGCTGAATTAGTGGAATAGTAGAAAAGACAAAAGTATTTCTTTCTCTAATTACAAACAAACTCTTTAAGGACTATAGTAATTAGCTGCATTTCCACCTGAAGACTCCTTAGGCTACTGACAGACCCTGAGATGTGCAGCTCTACTGCACTGTAATATATGTGGAAAATAGCTTTTAGGAGATTATTACCTGGAATATACTGGCTCCATAAGGTGTTCTCCAAGCATTAAGAAGATTATCTTTTCCAGTGCTTACAAACCATTTGCCTACAACAAATTGTTTAAATGTTATTGCTGCATTTTGTTTTCAAGGAATACACCTCAAGAAACAGATGATCATAACAACAAAGCAGTCATACATATCCAAGAACAGTAACATATTCATCTGGTTGCACTGTGATGTTCCATCACAAAATAAGTAGTACATAGAAAAAAGCAGTCATATAGAGTTTTTTAAATAACTTAAATACATAAATTTAATACCTAATTTTTAACTATACCCTGTATTTAAATAATGATATTGCACTTTCATTTAAAGGTAACCTTGAATTAATTTTTCATGAAGGAAAACACTGATATAGAAAGATTTGCTTACCACAGTGAGCAAACTTGAGTGACAACACACAGCTCTCATGAAGATGCAGCTGATACTTGTCCGGCTTAGTAACATGCAGCACTTCAACATTGCTGTTCTCCATTCCTACTGCCAACCACTCACCAGTTGGACAATAGCCCAGTGAGAAGATCTGTAATTAGCACAGCACATGCTTCAATCAGTAAAGGAATGAGCTCAAGATATTCAAAACTGACCCTTGCTACACTGTTAGCACTATGCAAACTCACATTTTTGGTCTACTGCAGTTTTAAAAACATGATAATCCAATTACTACAGTAATCAAGATAAATTAGTTAGTGCAAACACAGCTGCAAAACTATGCTATTTGACGTTATTAAAACTGCAATAGTGAAGTACTGAATCAAACGATAAAAGTTAATGTCCAAGCTTCTCTGACAGCATTTAAAAATATTTTCATAAAATATTTTACTTGAATCTACAGAAATGGGAACAGATTGCAGAGAGGAACATTTTAATCTGACACTTGTTTTATGAAACGGGT
Source organism: Orthonyx spaldingii (assembly GCA_013397795.1). Classification (NCBI taxonomy): domain Eukaryota; kingdom Metazoa; phylum Chordata; class Aves; order Passeriformes; family Orthonychidae; genus Orthonyx; species Orthonyx spaldingii. The sequence continues at coordinate 74,380 of VZTJ01005687.1, read as the reverse complement.
TTTCCATTACTCTCATGGGAAAGGTACTGATCTGTCAAACATAATCCAGAACGACGTTTAGCTGCCACAAAAAAGAGTATGGAGTATGAGACTAAGTGAAAAATTCTTCAGAGTACTCTGTAAGCCTGTGTTTTTTGCTTATAAAGGAGAAAAAAAAAAAATTAACAAACAAGCAGTGCTTGTTAAAAATCCATGAGAAAATTTTGTTAACATTTCAAAGGTTGTGAGACTGAACCTGTGATGTGAAGTCATGTTGCTGTAGCTGTCTCCCTTCTCTAAGATCCCAAGATCTGACTGTATTGTCCAGGCCCCCTGTCCATAGTTTGGTGCCATCATTAGAAATGTCAATACAGCTTGCTCCATCTGTGTGGCCTTGAAATTGCCTGAAAATATTGAAAGAAGAGCAGCACATTCTGAGCAAAAATACAAAATATCTTCTTTCTCTTTTAGTCCCTGAGTTGTAACTTAGATTCCAACAACAATCCCAGAATCCTATAAACTCTGAGACAATCATGTGAGTTTTCTGGTGAATTGATGATGTCATCAGGCCAGACAGCCAAGTGCTAATTTGATTTCAAAAACAACACTTTAAGAATCAGATAATCTGGAAATCTTTCCTGCTGGCTGTGTGATACCCACTACTCAACTTAAAATCCTTGTTCCCCCCAAAACACTGCAGCGTGATCAGCAAAATTACCTTAGTTTAAGAAAAATGTGCAGGTCACTGAAGTTCAAAAAAAGAGAGCAGTCTAAATGGGATCATCAGGAAGTAAAAGCTTGACGTTACATGCAACACTGATATTACCTATAACAACATACACACAGTGCAGTGCACAAAGAAGCTCTGTGTGACCAGCTCTTAACTTACTGTGTATCAGTGTGGAGCAGTACCCCATACTCCTAAGAAAATAAGTCTGCAATGCAGTAATTCACACATATCTATACCTAAGACATATTTGCTGGACCTCTGATTAAGGAGATTAGAGTGAGAGCAGCATATTGCATGGAAATAAAGAAAACCATCTATTCAAGGAATCTACAGCAGTATTGACATTAGCTGGTATTTAGGGAATTATAGTTACGGGCTGCTCAAAAGGCCTGGAACTATGAAACTCTCAAAATCTATAAATAATCATATAGACTTTTGTCAAGGTATTACCATGGCTGTGCTGAACAACAAAATACTGGAAGCATCTATGCATGGAGAAAACAGAATATATATGCAAAAGTGCATTTAGAGCTGTGTCTAAATAATTCTTCACAACCTGATGATCCAGTTTGGTCAACCTACCTTACTAAAGTCTGGTTATGCAAGTCCCACACTGCAATGTTGCCATCGCTACAGCAAGAGAAGCAGACCTTGGAATCAGGGCTGATAGCTAGGGCATAGCAAGCTGGAGCAGAAGATGTCAGCTCTGCTTTGATGCGAGGAGTTGGAGCTGCCAGGTCCCAAATGGATAACGTGCTGGCTTCCCCACCAACAATCAGGGTGCGGCCGTCAGGGAGCAATCTGCAGGAACGGATGTAGTTGTCTCTGTTCTGTGGAGACAGAAGCCATCAAGAGATTACTCATGAGGAAAGAAAACAGCATTAACATGAGAGCAGAAATCCATAAAAGTATTGTATTCCCTCCTGCTTTTAATGAGCCATTTATACTTATGACAATGATAAAGTGTATTAATGCCAGAAAATTACATGACATTAGGGAAGTACTTCAACTTGATCTACAAAATTCAGTAGTGAGAGATATTTAATCTTAATTAGCATCAAAATGCAAAGACCTGAACCCAGCCCAAAACAATTCAAGATAGCTGAATTTGACAGCTGTGTAGAAAGTTGTATTTTCATACTCTGTTTATTTCAGCACATTAACCTCTTGGCATGAGGGAGTACCAAATTCCCTCCACACTTTCCCCCTTCCCATTCCAGTGAGACTTGCTGCCACTATCTAGGAGATGTCAGAGGAAAATATTTGGGCAATTTTCCTCATTTGTGTAGCAACTTGTGTAGCAATTCATTATAAGTCTACAAGTGCAGCACAGTTCTCATTTTGCTGCCTCTGTAACAAGCAGCAGTATCTTACCAAGAACTGGTAAATGACAAGAGAAAAGCTGCTAACAATAGTTCATCTTGTTAGTACATTCAAATAATTTGTGAATAACACTCAGGAATATTTTTAATTGCCACATTAAGACAGGTCAGTGCATTCATACACATACACAGACATGAAATACGTGACACAATCCCCAAATATTCTCAGAGAATACAGCTGCAACACAATTTTTAGAATGATAGGGTATCAACAAGCTTTAAGATTGCCAGCAAATGTCAAAGTTTTTAAATAATATTTGCTGTGCTGTCTCTGCTCTTTCCTCCTACCACAATTTTAGGATACTAAAAATGTTTTGATTCATTGTGGGGAAAAAACCTGCAAGTATGGTGAGGAACACACTTCAATCTCAGTTCTAGTAGAAACAAAATTACAGATGCAATACCAAGCTGTGATACCATGACAAAAATCAAATACACACTGTCCTTTACACCTTAGTGGTATCACTGCAATCTTAACATAATCTCCTATCTTCTTCCAGTGTTGTATGCTGCTGTTCACCTACCAGGCAGTCCAGCTGAGAGACAGGGCTCTTGTTGCCAGGCTGACTGATGTCCCAGACCTTGACACACCCCTTCCCACCCGTGTACACGTGTCTAGTGGGGTTGCTGATGGTAACTGCACACACAACTTCTCCGTGGTTCAGAGTGTTGATCTGACGGGCATGGCGAGGGATTCCTGGACCGATGAGGGCATCAGGAGGGAAAGGAACTGGCTGCATCTGACCATCTGCACTTACATGAAATGAGTATGCTCTGAGGGGAAAAAAATTATAGGGCGTGATTTAAAGAGTTTAGGAAAAGCCTGTTTAGGAAAATAGAATCAAAAATCTGTTTCCACTGCACATATTCAGGTTGTGCCCTCACCTCAACTTTTTCACAGATATTTCACAGATGTTTCACAGAATATTCCGAGGTGGAAGGGACCTGCAAGGATTGAGTCTGATCCTTAAGTCAATGGCCATATGGGGACTGAACACATGACTGTTGTGTTATTAGCACCACGCTCTACTCAGCTGGGCTAGTATCAGGTATTTTAATCACATAAGGAAGAAGTATTTATTTATCTATAGCACAAACTTAGGTGCTCAGTTTTTAGCATGAAAAGTCAAGCACCAATCAAATGAACTTTTACAACTCACATTATGATGCTTTCTGGCATGAGTGAGGCTATATGACACCACTCTTAATTTTGGATGGGGATATCACTGCATGCAGAGAAGGGAAGGAAGGTTGGGTTAGGGCCCCCTGGAAGACAGAAATAGTTGGCTGGCTGCTGCCAGAGCATGGTGGGTAGCTGCGTGCCAGGGGACATTTGGCTGCTCGCTTTACTGACTCTTATGTGGCAGCTTCAGCTAGACTGCTGCCAATCTGTCCCAAATGTACTGCGGGTCCCAGGCCCCCTGAACAAACTGCTCAGCACTGTACCTAAGGGTGCAGTGAAACTTCCACCAACACCGAAAAGATAAGTCCTCAAGGCACGGTTGCTGACAGCTGACATGACAGACCAGCAAAAATGCACTGCAACGGAATTTTTTCTTTTGTGGGTTGGTTTGGGTTCGGGGTTTTTTGGCTTTTTTTGGGTGGACTTGACACAATTGCTACAGATCCCAATTTCTCTTACCAAAATCAGGCCTCTCACTGAGAAAGAATGTGTTGTGTCATTGCCACTTATGCCACCTGTGAATAACCTATCAACAGCTTTATCTCGAAGTATTTTCCAGGGAGAACAGATAGGTTGTGAAATTGCCTTGTTCTGAGATGCTACCTCACACATGACATCCATTACAAGAGTATAAAATTTGTAAGAGAGTTCACCTGTACATACCAAGGTATGCTTAATGGAAGGCTTTAATTTCTTTAGACCCAAAAAATCATCATAATACTTGTGAAAAATCCATTGTCACAATGGTGGGATGAGAAGAGCTCACACAGAAATTATTTTATGAGAATACTTTGTAAGTTCACTTCCTTCATTGATGCTTCAAAGTGACTAAAGAAGGCAGTATTCACAATTAAACTACTGAATTTGTCATTTAAGATTTATAGTGCATTAACACTAAATCAATAATTTTCAGTGGGACAAAATGCATTAGCTGTCTTTCCTATTTATATACTGTACAATACTCAAGAGTTTGATACAATACCAAAGTCAAAAGAGAGTTACTAGGGGCCAGATCCCTAATGTACCGTATGCTGCCCACTCCATTTCAGGACACTCAACACTGCAGAGAATTTACACAAGTCTCCCTCCCTCTAAGGTGAAAATGGAGTAAATGAGAAAATAACAGTCCTGAAAGATGTAACAACTATCAGACTCAAGATGAAGAAAAGTCAATATAATTATGCTAAAAGAACCCCAGATCTTAAAAGTTTCAGGCCCTCCGGTAGACAAATGACAGTTACATTTAAATATTTAAAATAGATATGACCACAGCAACAACATGTAAAAATCTTGGAGGTATACCAGAATGGAAGTAATTTGATTTCAGTTTGCCTCATGTTTTATTCCTCTCAATTTTACAGAAGTGAGATGTTAGCAGGGAGGTCTCTGAACCCCTGCAATTGCCTTTTCTCTCACCAGAGCAGGCAAAGCCTAGTAGATCCAGCAACACTTCTTTCCAGGTAACTGACTTTTCCAGGGATGAACTTAAATCCAACGTGCATTTGAACATTACATCAAGACATTTCTAAGAGCCCACTGCATGTAATGGATGAAGATCTGTGCCCCACAGAAATGTTAATGCAAGCAGCTGGTCTGCAAGCTGCCGTACATCAATCTCCATACCTGCCTTATGGATTCACCTAACAGGGTGGCACAACTAGCAGAAAAGTAAGGTGGTTACCAGTGTGCGATGCCTGAGAGGTCTGGATCTGGTTCATGATTTGTGTGACACATGTACACAAGGAGTTACGGGCACTGGGCCTGATCACTTGTCACCATACCTTGTTAGTCCTGTGTGTCTGCAAGCTCACTGGCAGGTTAAGCGTATGCATTTACTCACACAAATCCAAGCGTGTGACTAACTCCAACCACTCCTCCACAAACATGTTCACACATAAAAGAGCTTGAGAAGGATTGGCACAAACAACCCTTGACCATCAAACTCTCCAGTACAAACTAGTCACAGTCTCCTAGAAGTGCCACAAGGAAATGAAACTGGATAACTGGATGGACCTTACAGAAAACCTGGATCAATATGGTTTGTGTAGCTGCTTTAGTTTTTCTCCTCTCTACCTCAAGAGGAATGTGAGCAGAGAGTTCTTTGTAATTCTTCTTCCAAGGCTCACAACACAAAAAGCCCAGTAAAGCAGGTCACATTATACGGGTCAGTTCCATCAAGGATGAATCTGAATATTATCATAAAATAATTCTTTCCAGCATTTTCAATCAAACAAAATATTTCAGTGCTCCTTTTTCTGCACACAGCTGCTATGCTTGCAAGTAATTGCAAGGCTTTTGTGAACAAAGAAATATTTTTTTTAAACTGAGAAGCAGTGTACAGCAGAGATGGAAAGCTGAGATCCCATTCCAGTTTGCATTTCCATAAACAACTAACCAGTCAGATTTGAAGTTCATCTCCATTTTTCATTTATTTCTGTCTCCTTTACTTTGTATCACCCAGTCCATGTCGGCTGCTATTAGTCTTCAAAACAAATTTATAAATGCAACTTTAAGATTACACAGTGATTCTCCTGCTCTTGCTGAATAGCTGTACTTATTTCTATTCACACAATAGTTTTCAGTAGCTAAGGGGAATTCCAAGCAGCAAGGGAACATGACTTCCAACAGATGATTGACTTTAAAGCTGAATGTTTGATACTCACGGTTTTCCTCCTGGGATGCCTGTAAGATTAGGAGGGATGCCTGGGACTCGCATGTGATGATGTGGATCAAAACCAACCTATAGTTTTCCCCAAGCAAAACAAAAAGGTGTATTAAAGTAAGAGTTAGGCAAAGGCAGACTGTTTAATTCATGTTCTCCATAGTATACTCCCCAAACCACAAAGTGAGTGAACTGGAGTTAACCCCACAGGTCTTATATTTAATATAAACAGCTCTCAAAACTAAATGCGCTAACAGCAAACACTTACCACTGGAGATCGCCCGTAAGCTGCCGCTGCTGCTGCTGCTGCAGCTGCTGCACTCATTTGAGGGGAAATATTGTGTAGACCAGCATAGGCAGCTCCAGGGCTGGTCAGCTCCCCATTCATACCAGCATGTGGCACGATACCAAATGGAGTAGGATAAGGACACGGTACTGCCATAGGTGTCCTTAAACCTGAAGCTATAAGAAGAGGGAGGAAAGTGGGAAGTCACTGAGGCAGTCTAGAGCCATCAGATGAAATATGAGTTTGGAAAACGGCAAAAAAACCCCACATATAACCCAAACCAACCAACCAGCTAGCCAAGGACAGCCCTACAATACTGTATGACAGTGCTGAAGAACCAGCTCAGCACCCAGTTAAAGCAACTGTAACATACTGATTTGTCAGTACAGATTTAAAGGTAGCCTGACAAGGGACAAATGATCATTTCACACCACCGAAATATATGGACACTAACCTATCGGGTCCACACCTGGGGGTTTGCCGGGCACTGGCCTCAGTCCGGGAGTGGAGTTGCTGCCTGGAGTTGGGGCATCAGTCCGTGGAGTTGGCGTATTTGATTTAGACACAGGAGTGGTAGATTTCTCATTCTAATCACCAAGAAGGAAAAATGAAGACAGTTTGTGAATTATTTTACCTTTACAGCTAGTGGTTAGTGATTAGTGATATTAGTGATTAGCTTCTGGATTTGGGTTTCAACAGTCCCTGGCTATCAAGAAAAGATGCAAAGACATTGAAAAAAGTAGAACAGCTTTGGTAATAAACTACGGCCTTCACAGCTTTTCTCATCAGGAACATCTGTATGATTCAGAATGAGGTAAATGACTGAAAATCATTGCCATCTGACAACTGGCAGCGTATGTGAAATCTGTCAGAGGTCTCACTATGCTTGTGGACCTGCTCCCATTATGATTATGATTTTCTGTGAGGGATGGACAAGAAGAGCGCAAAAAAAATCCCAGAACTGACCAACTACTCATACCCAAGCATGGTGCTACAAACACAGGATGGAAACAGTGCTGGGTATGAAGTCAGGAACTGTGCAGTGCTGCTCTTGTGACAGGCTTGTTCATCAGGCACACCACTGACTCCCAGCTCTGAACCTGTCATTCCGTCACCTTTCCTGAGCACTACATTCACTTTAAGCTTTCTTTTTATTAATTTTTTTTCTTTAAGTAATTGTATACCATGCCCTGTGAAGAACCGAGGGGGGAATTACTGTGCAGCTCAGGTAAGTGATTAACTGTGGTCACAAACAGGAAAGGAATGAACACCCCTTGCAGGCAGCTCTTTTCTTTTGCATTGTGATTTGTGATGCAAGTCAAGGAAGGCTCTTGTAAATGACAGATTACTTTTTAGATAGAAAATAAAAATTATTGTTGTATATAGCCTGGTAATTCAAACAAAGCTAACAACCAAATCACAGCCAAGCAGGGAACTGAATTTGCTATAAACCACAGCACAGGAAAACAGCTCAAGAAACCCCTGTGTACTTTTATTTATTCTCAGAATAACACTTCTTCATATGGGGGAGGAGAAAAATATCTCTCAGAACACCACATCTATCATCTACCCACACCACCAGTGAAAATAACCTCTTCCTATGCCCAAAAAAGACTGTGGAGTTTCTATTATTTTATTAGATTCCCTTGAATATATAAATTAAACTAATACTAAATTGATGCTTCACAGTGCTTTATTGATAACTGTGAAAATACAAATTTTGTCCAGACAGAAATCCGATTAGCACATATTTCAGCATATGATCAGGGGTCAGAAGCACTTTGAAGCACTTACAAGGCTAAGTTCTTTGGATTTGGAGGAAGGAGTACTGCTAGAGGATGCAATAGATGCTGGACTAATTGGTGCATCTTTTTTCAGCAGTCGAGTCTTGTCCAAGCCATTTTCCCGTGGAGAGTGTGCTGGGCTCCCACGAGGAGAAGAAGGATCCTAAATATCAGGAATATAGGTTAGCATAAAAACTTCAGACTAGCCACTAGTTCTTGTCTTCAATTTGGAATGAAGATCTGTCATAAGAAGTGACATATTCCGTCCATTGTTAGAGATTTAGCTGATACAATTGTAAAATTGACAGGCACAATGAAGGACAACTTGTTTTTTTTTAAAAAAGTCATAAAATTTGTTGTCATTTACCATGAAAAATTATGCCAAAAATCTATGGGCATGGGAAGAAGCGATTATGTCTCTTTTTTCAAGTGACAGATTGAAAAGACAGACACTGTTGCAAATTATACCACCTCTGTTGTCCTGGGCTGGCTTCAAATATCTCAAGAAAACTTTTTGTTCATAGGAGAAACAAGAAGTACTTTGTAGAAATAAGTGTTACAGATCTGATTTGTATTCTAAAGAAAGAGGATCTGACTGGATTTCCTCAGGCATTTCAAGTTCCTTTATGAAGGTAAATGCCATAATCCTATTCATAAAACCAATAGGCAGAGAAACCACTGAAGACACCCTCACCACCATTACTGTAAGGTAGAAAAACCACCATTATGTATATACCTCATTGGAAACATCAACTACCAAGTTGTCATCGCTCTTCTCACCATCGCTGTCCTGCAATGACAAATCACAATGTGTTAAAAAACTTTTATTTAATATCCCAATGTCTCTTAATAACTATGAAAACAAAGGAACGCTGCTCACAAATCTGCAATGTACCACTCACTTTTACCAAACTTTAGGTGGTAATACAATTAAAGTCTTTCGGTCACCTATAGGGCTTCTGCCTAGCAGCTTGCCACAACTACAACATTGTTCCCAGTTTTCACTCTGGTGGAGAAGCACATGGGAGGAAAATCTTCACCCAAAGCGGCAGTGCACTATGAAGTGGAGTCAAGCTAGACTTCACTAATAAGTCCCAGCCTAACTACAGCTCAGTACTATTGTCACACAACTTGCAGGTGGTTTGTATTTATATTGTTAAAACCAGTATCAATCATATGCACCAATACATTTAATTCAGCAGAGACATTAGAGGTAGGCAGCAAGAACTAGTTAAAATGTGACCCTCAATTTTAAAATTAGTTATGCAGCAGGAATCAGGTGAAATTACAGAGGAACACTGAAGTTCAACAATGCACAATGTAGACAGTTACTCACATAACGAGCTGCTATTTCCTTCTCTTCTGTTTTCTGTTTTTTACTATCTGAAGAATAATCTGTTGAATTTCTGTGCTTTTCTGCTGTTCTGAAACTGGCTGAGGGAGATACAGAAGAGCTCTGCAGTCCGAAAAGAGAAGAAAACATCATCAGGCCCTCATCCACAAGAGTGGTTCATTTGTCACTACCCCTCAATACATCTTATGCTGATAGCATGATCTACAGCTGTTTTCACAGATAGCACGTTGGGTTTTAACGGTGATAGCTACACCCAGCAAGTTTCTTGCATTAAAAACTGCACTGTGTATGGCAAGAGACACAAACAGGTGATCAACTGACACATCACAGTGGCTATCTGCACTGCCAATGGGATGAATTTTATGAATACTGTGCATTGGTCTTGTTTTGGTTTGTTTCCTCTACAAATATGCAGGGTTAAATCAATAGTCCCAGAAGAGAGGTGTGTGTTTGCACATGTGTGTGTGTTTGCCTGTGTAAATCAAAAAGAACAAAGAGGCTCAAGGCAAGTCACACTTCAGCAAACATTTGAATGAAGATTTCTACCAAAGAAAGAAGCAAGCTTCTGAACAGTTTCGAAGCAGGCAACAACAGGGGAAAACACCTAAACTCATTTTATTTTGATGCTTTTTACAATTACAGGCTATGCCTGCAGCAGACAGAAACAAAACACAGACTGGCTCAGTGATTCTCTCGCCATTCTACAGTTCTCACCTAGTAATGATTGTTAAAAAGCACACATATGGACAGGAGAGAAAGGAAGATAATGTGTAGTTTATGCACTATCAACCAACAATTCCACTGTACTCCTTTAAACAAGGCAGGCAACACTTATCAAATTCTACCATATTTCCAAAGCTTTGTGGAGCCTGTATACTGGTATACAAAAAAGGAAGCAATGAAAGATGCAAAGTTCCCTCTGGGACCGATTTTAGTAGCAGCAGCAGCTTTTGGCCCTAGTTCAAGAAAGCATTTAAGCATGCACTAAACTTTATCTCACACTGAAGTCAGTGGTTGAACGTACGTAAGTAAGGATGTGTTCAGGCTTTTTGCAGAATTGGAAATGACAGCAATGGAGATGAAAATAATTGTCAGTTGAAATCCTGCTGACTGTTTCCATCTCTGTTCTCCTTTTTTACTGGGGTGGTCAGGAACAACCAATGAAGTCCTGACTGATGGATTTTAGATCCTCCCATTCATCCAGAAGCACTGGTCTGGGTTTTTTTTGTCCATGCATGATGGACAGCTGTTGTTTCACATAAAACTGTACAACACAGCAGTTTGGTTTTGGGGTTTTCAGTGCAGCTATTAACACGAATACAAACTAAGAAATTAGCGTTTACATTGGGCAATTTCTGTTCCATCACTATTACAGCATTTCTTCTTTTCCTTATTACATCACAAGCTTCTGGTAAGGATTAAAAACACTTAACCACACAATTAAACTGTGATTATTGTCCAAGTCATACGACAGAATATTGCTCCCTACTGGGACATAGGTCCTCCTCTCCATTTTGCTAAAAATTTCCAGTTCTTGAGAACAGCAGCTCAGATTAATGAGTAGAATTGGCTAAAATCTTCCATATTTTTGATTGGTAATTGTTAATTACCCTCTAAGAACATTGGGTGGAAATAAAAATTTTAGAACAAAGCTAGTCTTGAAGGAACAGCCTGTGCCTTTCCCATACTGTGCAAGTACATCTTAAAATACTAACTTAGTTTTAAAGCAGATCATTAATCAACAATTATAGCAAATAACACAAACTAACAAAGTTATTTTTTGCTCTGAAGCAACAACACATGTTAAGACATTTGGAGACAGCAGTGCCAGGGTACAGAAGCCCTTAAAATAAAGGCCAAGTAGAAATACATCATTAAATGAACTGATGACTTGAAAAATGTATTTGTTTACTGCAATGATATAGCATAGCCTTTTGCAAAAGATTTTAATACTATGTTCCTATTACATTCATATTCATTTACAATTTGGAAGGCAGTAGGTTGCAATGTGAATTCCATTCATTATTTTTCAACTTCACCCCACAGAAAGCAATTTGCTTTAAAACGAAGAAAAATAATCACCAATAAACTACAAATTAAAGTGGTGTCTAAAGAATTAAACTACTGCACTTATTTAAACAGAAATATTTATTTTCATAAATTTGAAATCATACAGTTCCATTTTTCACTATCTGGTTAGCTATGTGCTATAGATACCATTTTAATCTTTGATTTCACTACTTCATAAAGTAATAAATTGAAGTTCCCTACTAGAAAGATAAAGTAGCTAATTATCACTAACACATTAAAGGATGAGCACCACATTGGGCATTGGGGCAATGCACACTGCTTAATGGTTTTATTGCTTGATGGATCTGATCTCATACCAATATGAAAAGATCCTCCTATAATATTCTCATCTGAAATTAGCAGAAAAAATGGAGACAACTCACCTACCGACAGCAGGCAGAACCTCATTTCCCAGTCTCAAATTAGGCCAGTGTACCAGGACTGACAATATGTTGCCTCACGAGGCAGTCACTACAGAACAAATCTAAACATTCCCACTTTTAACTGTCACCTTTCCTTGCATGGAACCAGCCTAACAATACGTCTGCAGAACTACCTTCTTTTCCCTTCACATGAAATGTTCCTGCCACATAAAGATCAGTAACTTCATGGGATCTCTGGTACTTTTGTTGACAGATCTAGATTTATTTCTTATGCTAAGAAATAAAGATATTTCGTCACATACATAGACAATGAGCTATGGTCTAGATCCTCCTACGAACCTAATGCCTATGATGTTCATTGTGTGAGGGACAACACTATTACTCATACTGAGCTCCCCCTATTGTTTGTAACAGCTTTTCAGCCTATAAGCTCTGGTAATGACCTATCTTCATTGAGAAATACTTGGATGTAACAATGTCCCAATGGTTTCCACTGACATCAGATTCCTGCAAATAATCCTGTACCCACCCACACCTTGGTTCCCAAGTGTGCAAGCCCACAAACTCCACGAGAGGTCCTTACATTTGCAGACTGTGAAAGAAAACCCCATCAAAATACACTGTTTAGCTGACAGACTCTACCCTGTTCCTTGATTAAAACATTAGTGCTCTCCGAACAGCTGCCTTTAAGAAGCTGGAATAGGATAGTTACTTAGAGAAATTAAGTGATTCAGCACTATGACTTGGCAAGCTGTAACTTAATGGGCCAGAGTCCTTGTTTTAGCAACTATTAAAATTTATAGAGAAATAAAGTCTTTTTACACTGCTGTTTTCTTCAATAAAATGCATTAATCTACTAGAAGAGTAGCATTTTCCTACTAAACAACGCTGAGTTTGCACACATGTAATAATTAGATCAGACATACGAAAAAATACTCTTTGGTGAAAGTAGGTTATATTTAGTTTGTGTTTGAGCAAAACATACTGGTTTTTTTGATTTTCTGCTTCAGTAGAATACTTTTATTCATGGTAAATACACCACAAAATGCTGACAAAAAACAATGAACATACACATTTATAGAAAAGCTGAGCACATCGCCATGTTCACACAATTTGCTTAAGAAGTGGAACCGTGTCTTTCTAGTGTTGGACCCACAGCATTTTTTGCACTAGGCTACAGAGCATGGCATGCTATGATTCAGTCTCTGTTTTGGGCAGTGCTGAGCACCATGCTAACTGAAATGATCTCCCAGCAGAAGGACATACTGTTTTCTCTCCAACACCATCAGGGCGCTGCTCCTGGTGAAGTATCAGTGCCATACAGGTGCAAATTAAATCAGTATCAAGAGAGCCATGCAGGCCTCCTATGCAGCCATAAAATTCTCACCAGCATACTCACTGTCTATTTGGGATAATTAGTAGTTCGAATTGCTAGGGAAAAGAAAAAAATTGCTGTTTTACCTCCAGCTTCCACTGGAATTTAGCTCCATCAACTATGTATATAGCTCACACTGTAATATGGCAGAAATCAGTGTGGAAATCGTAAATCAGATTGTACAGCCGTCCAACTGCAAGCCCTAACTCCCCATATGCTGACTTCTCCAGATGAAGACCTGGCCTAAGCACACTGAGTGATAATTAGATGGAATCAGTGTTAAAAATAATGACTAGAGATGAAAAGATGAAAAGCCTTCCTAAATGTTAAAGCTGATAACTCTTTAAAGCATTCACGAGTATGACCATTCCCCAGTGTACCCTTACTACTATGCCAAAATGATGTATTTGGAGTGGAATAATTAAAACAATAATTCCCAACAAAGTGGGAATTACAAGATAATTGACCATACTGAAGTATTAAGCAAACTGCAGTAAAAGCCAAGGATGCTCAACACTAAGGTCAATTATGGTATAATTATCTGAATGACATTACTGCTGTTATAAAGACTGCTGAAAGTATAAAAAAAACTATGAAAATGGATACAATATGCATTGCAGAGAAACGACCAGGCAGTAATGCTGTTTTGTTGGCTGATGCTGATGTTATAGATGGAAGTACCAGCACTGGAGCTTGGACTCCAGCATTGCCCTAAGTTTGGGCTTGGAGCACTAAGCTGCCTAAGATAATACTATATGCTTAAAACAGAAGGGCAAATAAAAGAAATAAAAACTAAAAAAAAAAAAAAAAAAAAAAAAAAAAAAAAAAAAAAAAGGAAAGAAAATGGAGGAAGAAAATAAGAAATTAGGGTTAAGACTTCTGACACCCTAAGGGTGAGATGAAGACTGCTCTGGCCAGTTATGAAAGGCATGAGGTGGGAGATGTCCCACTAGATATATGAAAGGCCAGGACAGAAGAAAAAAAGGCAGTCCAACAGAGTCCAGAGACCATGTGCTCAGGGAGGAAACTGCAGCCAAGGGCTCCCACAAAGCAAGCCCAAGGGCTCTACGGTAACACTGATTTATCTGTTTAAAAAATGAATTAATTTACATACATCTATATGCACAGGTACATTACTTTGATTAAATTCAGGAAGATGGCATGAAATGCTGTGGGTTCATCTACAGGTACCATTGTGGAACATTTGCATAGCACTTCTGCCTCCTGAAGTCACCCACACATACACAGCCTTTCTGTTGCCAGTACTGATATCATCTATTATTACTGAATTACTACTATTGTTACTACTACATCCCAGTATCTGCATGGATGGACATGGATTTTGTCCTCTTTGCTTTAGTTTTTCAACATACACTTTTTGCAGCCCTTAGACAAGTAGATTTTCTTTACCATGCCCTTACCTTTAGGTTTACACAGTGGGTCACGATCAGGCTGACATAGTCAGGCAGTACAACCCAGAGCACAGCTCTTCCAAAATGGCTCATCAAAGGATAGGAGGTTAGATCCCACATATATCACTCACTGGTCATGGTGGATTTCTTCAATATGTACCCCTTTTCCAACTTGCTTCTCTACCTGCCCAAACTAAAACCTAACTTCCACTCAGCCTTATCATAATCAATTTTGGTTTTTTGGTCTTATTCACTGCTTTTTCCCTATAGCTTCATTTTCAGATATCAGAAAAAGCCTCAGTAATTGTCAGAGAAATGCTACTAACTAGCTAGGAAAGATACAGAACAAAGCTGGTTTTAATATCACGTGATCCAGTCTGAGCTAACTGCACTGAGTTTACTAATCAAGCGTGTGATAATTATTTTTAATACAAACTATGATTAAAATGCAAACTTTGAAGTTTTATATAGCATTTTTAACCACTAATTAACTTCACTAATTGCAAAATTAATGAAGTTAATTAGAGGATAAGAGTGCCATAAAAAAACATCAAAGTGTAGATGTGCAGTGCTGCCTGAAACAGAGAAGGCCGTAAAAAAGTCCAGAATAAAGAGAATATGTAGGCTCAGCAGTCTTCAAAACCCAAGTGTTCTCATAAGTGTTACATCAAGAGAAGTATAGATATGTGTATATATTATGCATATGTGTGTGCAATTTCATAAAAAATGCCCATGTAACTGTTTCCACTCATGATCTCCTTGCCATCGGTGGTACCACTGGAGTATTTAATCTGAGATAATTAAAAGCATCCAAGTCTAGATGCTATGAAATGGATGATAAAATGAAGCAATAAACTACTATGGCTGTATACATTAATTCCAGTTGTATTTCAACATATACTTATCAATTTGCTGGAAAAGCTGAGAGGGCCACACAACAACAGTTGAAGACACCTAGCAATTTTGATGTATAATCCTATCAGCATATGATGATGCTTCTCTGGCCCCTCCTGCTGCACAGGTTCATGTTGGTGACAAGAAAAGTAGAAGTTTAAAGTAATGGTGAGAGCTGCTGACTAGACTTTCACTGATGGATTTTTGCAATAAATCCTTTAAAATACAGCTTCTCCACAAATCATTGGCTGAAGGACATAACACACATACTGACACTGTGAGGTCAAAAGATGGGGAGAACTAATACAGCTTTAGGACAAGCAGTGGAGCAATAGAAGAAGAGAGCTGAAAGCGAAAAAAAGGAAAGCCAGGTTTAGGTTAAAGTATATCCTAGCACAGACACATGAGGACAGTGAAATCAAATGTTCCAAGAGTAATAAGAACCCTTTGGTAAGCGGAACAGTTTGAACACAGGACCTGGTTTCAGCAGGGAACAAAAATAAACAGATAGGCAGGAAAAAGAGTTAAACATTTCTAATAGATTTACAGAAGCCTCAAAGTTCACATATTACATTTACTATGAAGTCTCTTCTCATCCACATTTCATTACTCATTAATATTGAATTTAACTGATGGTAAAACAATCAAGGCACTGTCAAACATTGTCCCCCGCCCAATCTACAGAGCAATTCACCTGACCTATTCTCTCCATTCACCACCCTGTGATTCTATCTTCTCCCTTGACCAGACCCCAAAATAGGACTACATGCTTCAGAACACAGCCAAGTAGGTAATTTGGATGGAGTGGAAAGATTTGCAAGAAGGTGTTAAGGTCCAAACTGCAACTGTGTAGACATGCAGTAGGTGAGCCCCAGAGTATATGCAGGCTGCAAAGAACTATCAACCCTAATGAACCCAGAAAGGGTAAGTGTTCCAACGTCACAAGCCTGGAGAGGCTACCAGAGAAAAATGTCCTGCTGGCATTTTAGAAAATAAGTGTGAAAATCCGAGACAAACCTGCATGTTGGTCACCACAGACTGCAAGTCCCTAAACGCTACTTTAGCCAAAATCAGACTCACTTAAATGGAAGGGTCAAAGGTCATCAAGTTACATAAATTCAGAAGAATTCGGGGTAAATATCTTTGGAAACCTGAGGAACCGAGCAGTGTCAAGGAAATGTGAAACTATAGTCCTCCTCTCCTCAAATATTTATTTGGGGTTCCAGTTACTGATCTTTCATGCTATTTCCTTCAGCAGAAACCTGAAACAGTTTGAGCAGTTCTAATAAAACAGAAACACAAACAGAGAATAGAGAGTATTGGCAGTTAACTAGGGAGAAAGAGCAAGGGAAAGCATGTAATCAGAGAGTAAGAGAAAAAGCTCAGCTAGCTGGAGCAATTTAATTGTGGGCTCACCACCATGAAAGAGAGAGAGAAGAATAGTCACCAGCCTGCATTCCAGGTTTTGATTCACTGACATGCCATGAGGCAAGGAAAAGCAGCAGCACTCCATGAGTGTTCTTCAAAAGCCAATGATGGACATGTATCAAAATTTCCTGACATCCAACATATCTCCAGAATATTAACACAAATTATGTTTTCACAGTAACTGCATTTAAATACAATACACAAGGACACTTGGTTAGTGTTTGGAATTATAAAAAAAACACTACAGAGGGAATGCTTTACGATAACCATTAAAGGCCTGTGTCAGTATGGTTTACATTCTGTTCCTGCAATAAGCAGGAAATCCATCTGAAGAATAACTGGGTCTTGCTCAGAGTCCTCTTTTCAGACCAAGCACCATATTAGAACTGTTATCCTTTCACTTTGCATAGTGATTAAAATGGACTGTAAGGCACAGAGCCAAGACGAATACAAACACTTTCCTGCAGCGTCTCACGGCACAAGGGTTATAAAAATCTCTTCAGTACTAGCAAGAGAAGTTAGGAGGTAAAAAATACACACATCTACACCCCCTAGATTTTCCATGTTCAAGCAGCAATGATCAGGCTTTAAGTGTTGCCTTCTCCAGAGATATTAAAGTGGATTCAGTTTTCATGTGACAGGTCCTCACAACTTTCTCCTGGGATTTACATTCCCTATCTATTCTCCGTTTTGACCAGAAGGATCTAACCTAGTGCTAATGAGCCTTTTTTTTGTTGCTTTAAAACCACAGTGATCACATCTGAAGACAGTCCCACAAGACACTCAATTTAGCTGCCTTCCATCAGGTACTGTGCCCCAATATCCCACATTTTCAGTTTTGGCTACATCTAACAGAGGCTATATTCATGGCAAAGGCATCAGTTTTGAGTTTTCTTATTTCTGCTCCCTTCCAATCTATCCATATGTATCAACCCTCGAGGGAAAAACACTTTCATTTTCTTCCCTTCTGCTTGTTTGTCTCTAAAGGATTTTATAGTTGTTTTGCTGTAGAGATGACCTAGGAGATGATAAGAAGACAAAGCAAATTATTGTTTTAACTGAATAATTCACGAATAGAGCTGATGATCTCTTTCTACACATTCTGACTAGTTATCTCCCTTCTCCCTATTTTTAATCCTATTTGTTCCTGGTTTGATCAGTAGAAAAGTGATGGGGAAAAAAAGCAGCCTTCAAAATGCTACCATGATTACAAAAAGCCCCCTAAAATTTAATAGAAGCACTCACTCCACATCCTGACTGCTTCTGTCAGCAGAAACACGTTCACATGTTTTTCTCAGGTATTAAGCAAGCGACTAGCAATTTGGTCCTCTCTTCTCCATTAGATTTTGTGTGACTTCTGAAGACTCGATTTATTTTATGCTTTTTTAGTGCCCTACATGATTTAGGAAGCCACAACCACTGATAAGTATCCACTGAAAACAGAATTCATTATCCAACCAAACTCTTAACTGGGCAGGTGAATAAAATATAACTGGGTGCTATTAAATGTTTGCAGATTTCAGGTCATGCTGATTCTGAAACAAAACATTCTCTCAACTATCTATTAAAAATATCTTCCATAAAAAAATCTTTTGAGCGCTACTGTTCTCCTCTCTCCCCAAATAATAGCCTAGCCCATTATATCTGCCTCACTTCATCTACCCTCACTTACTTGTGCTCCCAAGACTCTTGTTCAGGAAATTATTCCATTTCCTATTCAGGAAAGCACTTGAGCAGACGCCAGATTTGAGGCACACGCTTTGATCTTACGGAAGTCACAAAGCAGAAAAAGAAATCAGAGGAATGTACACATATGCTGAACTTTAGATGCCTACTGTGCACTACTCTGAATCTGGACCTCAGTCTGCTTCAAAAATAATGGTCCCCAGTTTCATTATTCAAATCAAGGACTCTGCTAAGTGGAATGCATGGAGGAGTGGTGGGAACACAGATTCTGCAGTCAGCCTTAAAGCAGTTACATCAGTATATAATAGCACATCATAAGTACAACACATACTTTGAAGACTGAAAAAACAAAACACATGGTCCTTTCTGCCAGATTTTTAGATGCATTACAACTCGTGAACATTGTAGAGCTTTGCCAAGAGAAGCAGCAGTAGCTTTTACTTCTCTGGGCCTTCCATTATTTATATTAGACAGGTCACACTGTTAAGGTTTTAAATGTTAAAAGCATAATCAAATACTGACTTCATGCTAGCTGGAAATGTTTTCATGTTAGCAATGAGTAGCCAATACATTTTTAATTCCGGTTAGAGAAAAGAAAGAGCAAAAATCTCCCTCTTGTACTCCTCCTGCACTCTGCCAAGCAGTTAAGTGTGATTAACTTGGCATGCACACACATGACCTTCTATTCTATTCAAATTAGTTATTTTAGGTAATTTCTGAAGACTCTTGTCTCTCATTTAAGTATTTCATAACACGATTCATCTTTCCACTTGCTTTTAAGGGAAGACTACAGTAATATCCCTAAAACAGCATTCTGGCAAATGCTCCTAAATTATGTAATTCACTAGGTTCAACTCTACTGTTACAATCATTTTCAAGGAAGATGGATATAATACATTATCATTACAGCTACACAAACCCAAGTTGAATTTTCCTCTGCTGAATTACTAACACTCTAATGCTGAAATTGATCTCTTTTAAAAACCTCATGTGAAAGTTTTTTAAATACCATACGTGCTCAGGCTCTTTCTTTTAAACAGTTTAGAAATGAGCTGGTGGAAACAGGGGACTAGAAAAAGTCTTATGTTCTCTAATCTAGCATTAAGTACATGCTAAAGAACAACAAGCATGTTTCCAAGCAATACCTATGGTGTGGACTGAGATCTGCAAAGAAGTTGGTATTTCATCAAGGTTCCAGGAAACCATTTTAAAAATTTATCTATAAGACAAAATGAAAGAGGTTTATTTCCATGTGGGATACCTCTAGAGAAGCTGGTAAGTAACAAATTTATTAAAATGACAAGTTCAAAGTACTTTTCTTGTTAACTGTAAATAATCTCCCTGTGAGCCAATTAAGAGTGTGGAGATCAAAGGCCCAAGAAGCACTATAAAAGCTGGAATTACAGGGTTAAGGGAAAACCTCCACAGGCTCCTTCAACACAGATAGTTTCCTCTAGGCACCCACTGACTGGGTGAAACAGTGCAGACAAGCATTTTTTTACTTGCTTTGGAGTACAGCAAAAACCAACATCCATACTTTAAAGGATACCTAAATAGGCAGCTTGATCTTACACCCAGACAGGAATTATTTTATTTGTAAGGATTGATCCAGGTAAGAAAGCTGAAAAGGAGCTGGGATGGATCCACAGGATGACTTATAAAATGGACTTCTCAGTTGGGAAGGTATTAAGTCTCAAATTACAACGGTTTGTCAATGCATTTCTTCTCCTTAATAGATTGCCAAGATTGTTCCTTTTCAAGGTACTAGTCAGAATAGCTAGCAAAGTGTTTCCTAATGCAAGGCCTGACTACAAGGACGATCTCTGTACACACCATCTTCAAATCTGAAGAGTGAATGGGGCTTTACATTGAGTATACAAAGCACTGCCAGCATGTCTTTAACTAGAACTTAAGAGGCTGAGTTGTAGGACACACCACTGTTTACCAACCAACATCTGGGCTGCTTCAGTTTCCTTGCAATGCTACCTTGCTTACTCTTAGTAATGAGCTAAATTCTGTTTTAAGACAGAAAATCTTGAATTTTAAAGTGGGTCTTCTCTACTGTTTCCTGCTAAGTGGCGCCAGATTCTGAACCTATCCAGTCTGTCCCCCTTTATTTCACTTTCCTTGCCCCCTTATATTATAGGGTTGGAGTGCAGGACAAGCTCTCATTATTTGTTGTGACTGATAAGACCATCAGAATGCTCACTGTGCATAGCCTTTAGTTCACACACTAAATGAATTTTCATTAAAAGACACCTAGAGTACCAGATGGAGTACAGTAAGAAAGTGTAACAAGCTCTTTCACAATTGGCACAATTGTATCCAAAGCTCCAGCCCACAGATCAAAATCCTTCCCTGCCTACATGCCCTCCCCATGGGGCACTATCTCTACTGATAAAAATCACATTCCCATACCCACCTCTAGGGCTGCTTCCCCTGCAGCAGTCTTGGAGGAAGCCTGGAAGAGTCCTCCAGCTGTGTAGCAGCCGTTGCTGGGCACCCTGCTAATTGTCAGTGTAGCACTGTGCCCAATATCCTGATCTGCGGCTGAACAATCTTGCTCCATGCACAGAAAGCAGCAGAGCCCTGGGCTAGAACACAATGGGGAACAGCTCAGGCACAGTGCTGAGGTGTCTAGAGTCATGCTGCTGGTGGGTGGTGTGGTTCTAAGATGAGTTCACATTAACCCCGGGGCTTCAGCACTGTGCTCTGTGGCATAGTGTATATATGCTGTGTGACAGCTGGTTAGCCCAGGGTGAGCAACACAAACAGAAGCTCCCCTTGCCATGACCCTCCCAACTGTGCTGTGGCTTCTGCTGATTCTGTTACATGTCACAGAATCAGAATATGCTGGAAGGCACTCACGAGGATTATCGAGTCCAACCCCTGGCCCTGCACAGCACCATTCTCAAGAGCCACACCCTGTGCCTGAGAGCACTGACCAAACACGTCTTGAACTCGGTCAGGCTGGTGCTGTGACCACTTGCCTGGGAAGCTGTTCCAGTGCCCAACCACCCTCTGGGTGAAGAACCTCTTTCTAAAAGCCAACCTAAACCTCCCCTCACACAGCTTCAGGCCATTTTCTAAGGCCACTGGTCACTACACAGGAGAGGTGACTGCCTACACTTCCTCTTCTCCTTGTCAGGAAGTTGTAACTGCAGTGAGGTCTCCCCTCAGTCTCCTCTGGGCTGAACAGACCAAGTGACCTCAACCACTTCTCATACAGCTTCCCCTGAAAGGCCCTTCACCATCCTCATTGCCTTCCTTGGGACACTCTCTAATAGTTTAATTTTTCTCATACTGTGGCACCTAAAGCTGCCCCCAGCACTTGAGGTGAGGCCGCCCCAGCTCAGAGCAGAGCGGGACAATCCCCTCCCTTGCCCGGCTGGCGATGTTGTGCCTGATGCACCCAGGACATCCTTGGCCCTCCTGGCTGCCAGGGCACTCATCTTCAACTTGCCATCAATCAGGACCCCCAAGTGCCTTTCTGTGGCACTGCTTTCCAGCATCTCATTCCCCAGTCTGTCCGTACATACAGGGTTGCCCTCTCTGAGGTGCAGGATCTGGCACTTTCCCTTGTTGAACTTCATATGTTTGGTGATTGCCCAGAACTCTGGTTTGTTGAGGTCTCTCTGCAGGGCCTCCCTGCCCTCCAGGGAGTCAACAGCTCCTCCCAGATTTGTATCATCTGCAAACATGCTTAGCGTCCCTTCTAGTCGTGTGTCCAACAACCTGGTGTGGAAGGAGATGCAGAAACACAAGAGCAACGTAATGGAGCTTGAAGGAAGGATGACAATTCAACCCAAGTTTGTCTTCTGGAAAAACATGCAGAGATTAAGACAGTCAACTGAAACTGAAAGTAGTTCAAAAGGACTGAGTGGTCAAACTAAAAGCATGTGTGTACTTGTCAAGAATGGGACTCAAATCCACTGTGAGGTTTCAAAAGGAAGAATTAGTTAAAGATGGATCACAAAGTAACATTGATGACTGAGCAAAACACTAAAGCTGGGGAGGTTGGAAAACTGTGTTTATATTTGGGAAATGTAGGTTTAGTAGTCTGCTCTTTTGTCTCATCACATGAAGTCAATTAAGCCTCTTCATGCCTCAGTTCATTACCTATAAAAGCAGGATAATTTCAGAAGTCTTAAGAAGTTGTTATGAGGATTCATGGATTGAAGATTTTGAGGTACTCCAGTATCACCAAAATGGATCTATTACATACGCTAGACCGAAATGGAAAAATGAGGAAGGAATAATCAGTATTCCTTGTACCAGTAAAAACACAACTACAAGATTAGAGGAATCCAACTATTGTTGACAGAGTACCTATACTAAACACCAGAAACTATACAAATATATATCTTTAGCCCATTCTTAGTTCGCATAAATCTGTATCACACAGACATGTGAAATGTATAAGAGGAAACATTTCTGCATTGTATATAGAACTGTCATCAGTCAACCTCATGAGAATATAAAGCCACTACATCTGAGATGCAACTAAATACTCTAAATAAAGTTCCAGGAGGAAAATGCTACTAGTGGTTAGTGTTGTTGTTTTTTGAACAGGTAACAAAATTAATCAGGAAATGTTCTATCTGTAAGTTTGTCTTTGAATTTTTTTTTTCTCAAATTAACCTTATGTATTTGAGATGCGTACAAAGCCAAGCCTGCAGCTGCCTAATGAACTCAAACCTATACTTCAGAATGTGTAAGACCTTCTCAAAGACAACCAGATGTCAGATAAACCTCCCTGATTTCAGAAATGCAGACCCAGTCTTCCCATCCTCACTTCTTTTACTATAACCCATCAGGTACAATGTCTTTACAAGTACTTATTGCTTTGTGCTATGCAATGTTTGCACTTAAAGCACTACATAAATAGGAAAAACAAACACCGTCTGTGCTATCTGATTAAAAGCCAATATAAATTATATGCAAAATAGGTGCAGCCCACTGGTTCACTGCAAGCTGCCAGTGAAGATCTGTGGCTCAAGGACATGCACCACTGATTTAGGGCTTCACCTATCAGCCATACTTTTACTGAATGTTCTTTCCCATATCCACTCTTATTCCTAGCTGACCAGCTTAGAACTCCAGTTGTGTACTATCTGACACCACACAGTGCAAAAAAATGTTGCCCCATGATGCATAATCACTTTGTGACTTGAGTGAGTGCAATTCAACCACAGCGTATGTAGTACACCGCTTCTCTCTCTCCTTGCTTCACTCAAAACTACTCTTACTTCAATGCAAATTTATTCCAGAAGCACTTTCCTGCTTCCAGGTCTCAGCTGTCTGGAACTCTAGGTAAAGCACAACTTGGGGCCCATCTTACAGGTTTGCAAGCACAGCAGATTAGCCTAACAAGCTAACTCTGTGTAATTAAGTATAGGGAAAAGTACATTTCACATGAAAATGCAAAACTATCCAAGCCTGACTAGTAAGTAAGGCAATGCTGCAGAACATTCACAAGTTAGTTTTTCTGAATTCTCACACAATTTAAGTGATTGAAACCTGGGTTTCCCAACTGCTATTCAAACACGATTATAGCGTATATTTGTTTTGACTGGGCTTTAAGTCTCTACTTTTCAAAAAGTCTTCATTCTACCCTCAATTAAGGTTGAAATTTGCTATCATAATACATTTACTACCCCTTTAGAATTGTCATGGGTATTTCCCAAAGAGAAACAAATTGGGAATTCATCATGCACAAACTGATATGTACAGTAACATCACTTCCAGTATGTTTGCTAGAAATACCTTGGTATTTCTACTCTTTGTTTTGATATTTGTAGGATTAATAACAAATACTGATCCCACAGTATTTAACATCTGGGTGAAATACTTCGTGCTGATGTTGACAGGGCTATGGTTTGACACAACAAACATGCTGCATGTTACAAGAAACTTTAGCAGTGACAGCAGTAAAAGGCAATTTCTTCCTTATCTCTTTTAGTACTTCCCTTCTTTTCTTATTATGATGAGAGCAGGAACAATATGGCAACCATAACAAAGGGGAATAATGAAAACACTCACAGATGATTACTCAAAACAGATTCATAAATACCACAATTACCTGGCTACTATGGTGTTTGATTTTAGGACAACTTGAAGATCCATGAAGGCAGGCAACAAAAGATACCTGCATATCACAATTTTGGTACCCCAAAACCCTGTGGCTACCTCAGATACCAGCAGAGGCTGGTATGTTACAGCAGAGGCAAGGAATACCTTTGTATGCCTTCAGACAGCAAGACTAAACAGTGTCTTCTTTCATTGCAGTGGTGCCTTCACCCCTGTGAACTTTATTTGCCACTTTTCAGCTGACCTGCACAACACCCTGAAGTTGATTGCTACAAGGAAACTACAGTCAGAATAACAAACACAAAGCATCTCTCTTGCCAGGTGGTAAGACCTTCCAGATCATACGCTAACCTCCCCCACAACCAGCCAACATAACCATATTTCACAACACACTAGATGCACAAAGGTCCCAAGCAAATCTCAGGCACAAGTGCCAGAGGCGGCTAGAGTAAACTTGCAGCTCCTCCAGGGCCAAAACTGCTTTTTTGGCAAACATACACTAATGTGATGCTATTCTTCTGCCTTTATTCTCTGCCATCCCTCAACACACACTTGAATAGAAAGACAGCTAGAAAACTATTAGTCAGACAGAGGTAAAAACGTTAGTCTGTGGGACCCAGAAACTACCAGGATAGGCATCTCAGACATGTATTTTTAAATGCTTTCTTTCTGTCTCCTTCTCTTTCTAAAGGACTAAATGTAAAATGATATCATCTTGCAGGACAGCTGCTTTCCCCCTGTGCTCAATCATTCCAGTCACACTATGTTGTCCAGTAACCTGCATTGATAATTCCTCATGAATAAAGCGCCAACATTATCATCCACAGCTATGTTCTTGACATGCATTTGCTATTTCACTAAAAATACCATTAATTTTCTGGCTTCACAACAGCTGAGCTACTCCCCATTTGAATATACAAAAGAGTATTTTGTTTAAAACAAATTAAAAGTGTTCCAGTAAATGGCTTCAATTTTGCTGGCTATACTACTTAGTGTATATTGTTCTATTTAAGCCTTTCTTTTCTCATCTCTACCCCTTCTACACCCCCGACCTTTTCTCTCTGGTTTGGTTTTTTTTTCCTCCCCCTCCCTTTATATACTTAATCCTTTCATTTCAGGAACTGGATTTGCCCAGCAAGACTTCCACAGTCAGAGAGAGCTTCAAAAACATAGTGCCAAAGAGTTAAGGCAATGGTGAAATTGCCTCTGCTCTGTTTTTATTCACCTGTTTGCCAAAACATATTTAGCAGTAAGGAAAAAAAGGGAAAGGGGAGGGAAAAACACATAAATGCTGAATACACCTTCCTTTTCCCATCCAGACAAGTGCCGACATTCCCCATTTAAGTTGGAATGAAAATCACCATTTCTGCCAAGCCCTCCTGGCATCTCACCACTTTATTTGTTCCCATTTGTATCTAATGCTTTTGTCAACAGTTCAACAAAAGTCAAAGCAAACAACCCACTACAAA
The DNA here is from genome assembly GCA_013397795.1 of Orthonyx spaldingii. Taxonomy (NCBI): domain Eukaryota; kingdom Metazoa; phylum Chordata; class Aves; order Passeriformes; family Orthonychidae; genus Orthonyx; species Orthonyx spaldingii. Next base: position 48,213 of record VZTJ01005687.1, on the reverse strand, counting down.
CACTGAGGGTAACAGCAACAAGCATGAATCCTTCACAATTATCCAGCCCAGCTGCTCAGTGCCTGTCCAGACTGCTTTCATTTACAACAGTGTCAACAAAAGGCTGAAACCCAATAACTAGGTGGGTCAATACTACCACTGTAAAGCTTCCAGAGAAGAAAATGCTGTTCTGCTGCTTAACTGCTTCAGCAAACATGCAGAATAATTCAGTTAGATAGACAAGTGCTTGCCTAATCATTTGTTGTGTGAATTATTCAAGGCTTTCCCTTCAAACTACTAAACAATGGCTCCTCAAATATTTCCAAGAAACCACCAGATGTCCTAGAGGAGAAAGGGAACATTAGGCGCATTCTGACTTAAAAGAGCGCAATGGTAACCTGTGACCTTGAAAAGCATTAATGTTTAGTGGATTAATGCCTTCTTACACCTTGCTTCTGGTATAAAGAGCACACAGCTTTTAACATACATGTGTTAGGCATGCATCAGTTTACTAGCTGCTTGATCTTCATACAGCATAATCAAGGCTTTTGCCTACAATTTTTCTTCCTTTTTTTCACGCGAATTGTAAAAGAGTTCTCTCCAGAGAATACGCAAAGTGTTAGTAAAAATAAGCACAGTAACTAGTCAGGTGGATGCAGAGAAGAAACATGCACTTATTCCCACAGATCTCTCTTCCTCCGCTGCCCTCCATGTTCATTTGACACAAAGTAAATGCTCACTCACCTTCCTCCAGAGGTTTCACATACATTCATGTTTACAGTTTCAAAGAGCAGGGCAAAGTAGTCTTACTGCACAGAACCCAGTGCCAAGCATTACATGTTTTACTTCAATTACTTTAGTATGGGAAACAGCCACCTCCAGATGTCTGCTTCCCTGATTTTGTTGGCTTTTGTCACAATCACATCATTACATTAACATACTATTTTTAAACTTTTAGCAAACTTTAAGAAAATGGGCAAATTAGGTAACAAATGGTGCTTGTTTTGATTTAATCTCATTACTGGCAAGTACAACCCTGGATACCAATAAATGTTTTTCCTAGGACCAGTTTACATATACATCACAGTGTAGTGTTGGACAGATATGTATCTTGAGCCAGAATACAATATCAAATACACTTATGAATATTTTATTTTTGACGTCTACAGTAACAGTTGCACACGCTGAGTAACTAGCATTCCAGAGAGGATTCCTGGCAGTTTTAAGACTTAGAAACAGAGTAAGAGAAATTCTGTCTGTATGTCAAATTAAAGAACATATTTTTGTTTTTATAATTAGAATCTGCAACATATTTTGTTTGCAAAACATGTGGCTTTGCAGTGATTGCACTGTAGCAATCTCTGGTGCTATGTGTTGTCAACATGAGAGACTTCTATCAAATAAAGTTGTCTTCCTCTTTCTGTCCAAAACAATCACGAAACACTTGTCTACTAAACAGCAGCAGCTTCATCATGCTGTGATCGCCACAGCTATTAGTACCCACTATAGCCCTACAATGCTCGGTGGGAAACTTCTGTTATATTTACTATTATAAATCAGGTTATTGCTATTTGCAACACTAAGTTTGTTTACTAGTATTAGCAGGACTGTTACAGTCATTTGCAGGATTGTTTTAGGTCCATGAAGCATAAAGACACAACAGAGAGGTACTGCAGCACAGATAACATTTGGGATCAAAAGAGTTCCAACTTGTGAGGTTAACTGGGAGAAACCTCTGATGCCTGATACACTAGAAACAGTCTGATGCTAGGTACTCTAGAAAGAATAGGGAAGAGAGATAACATCACAATTTTTGAACCTTTATAAAGCAGAGTCCTACAGGTCTGGAAAACAACTTTGCTTTCAAACATCTGCAGTGCGATACAAAGCTTTTAGGCCACCTAGATGGTGAGCACACAGTGCTTTTTCTAAAGGCACCAAACTGTTCCTGGACAGGTGCCTTTATGCTTAAGGTGGAGTGCCTTTGCTATTCTAATGTCAATTATGCATACTGACAGGGCACTCAGAAAGATAGTGTACTCCAGGGGAATGGCAGAAAAAGGTTTCTGTAACCCCACAAGGTTTACTGTAATTGATTTTAAAGGGATTATTTTCAAATTATTCAAACACTGAATTCTTCTCATAAATTGCACTATGGAACAACAAGGGTCATTACAAAATAGTATTTGCAGGTCACTGCACAAAACTTTTCTCAAAGCAGGAAAAGAAAAGCAAAACATTAATTTCTTCAAGGGCCAAAATGAATTGCAGTTTGGTATTTTTGAAAGGAATTGAGAGGTGGGACAGAAGTATAGCATCAACAGATATGGCTTCAACAAACATATCAGGGACAAAGGAGACCTATGAATACACAGATACAATTATTGCAATCCAGATACAATGATTTCCTAACACCTGGTGTTGTAAGATCACAAGGCAAAGCTTTATGTTATTTAGTTCAGCACTGACTTTTCAACTCAATGCAACTAGTGATTTCTATACAGTCTGTCCGCTTTGTTAATATAATAAAAAGAGGAAAGGACTCAGAAATACGTTGCTTTAGTTGAAGAGTTTTATGTTGCGGACAACTGCGGACAACGCTTCTGAGGGTCACTGTAATTGGAAGACACATCTCTGGCCTTTTTTCCATATTCCTGCCCTGCACCTCTGAAGAACATGCCAGTCTGACAAAGCAGGACCCTGCCAGCAAAATCACTGTTACTATTTATTTAGATCTGTCAAGATTAATATAGCAAAGAAATACTGCATGCCCTCTTTCAAACAATATAGTGGCTTGAAATATGCGAGCTTCTCTGTATGGAGAATCTATGATAGACGGCTTACCCAGTTAATGAGAAAAGAACAAACCATGTTGAATTTTTTCCTTCTCCCACCCCTCTGCCCTACTTACTCGTAAGTATGCATTAAGAACACTCCCACAGCTGCATTCACTGCCTCCTGAGTGGCAGAAAAACAGAGGTGCAGCTGTGCCTGCTAATATTCGTATGCAAACAAGTAGCACTGGACTGGCTGCTATATCTCATTGAAAAGCTCCTTGGTACTCTTTGGTAAGTTTGCAGATCAAAAAGAAGTGATACAGAGCAATCTGCTATCCTTTTAATGCAACTAGCAGATTAAAGCTGCATTTCACTTCCAATACTTCATTAAAACACTGATTGCATCCAGCAACTGCTGATGATACAACATTCCCAGTGTTCCCCCTACAGTCCACCCTGAGACTTGGTGGAGAGTTGGGGCAAGCCCTGACCTGACAGCCAGCGGTCAGAGCCAGCAGCCAGCACAGCTTCTGAAGCCAGACACAAAACCTGCACCCCGGTGCACCACAGCAGGGATGAGGGTGCAACACAGAAGGCAAGGGGAGAGAACATCTGGCACCTTCCAGGGCACTGACAGGAAGTCAATGACCCCTGTGCTAGCACTCTCCATAATTTCTTCAGATGACAGTGAAAAATACAGTCCCCAAGATCTGCACCTCCAAAGCGCAGTTGCGGCTGGGTCTCTTGCCGAGTCAGCTGTCACATTGCTGATTTTTGTTACATGTCTCCATTTTATGATTTGTGTGAGACCTTCTACCCCTCAAGTTCTGTGGTGAAGTACAGTAAAAATTCTGTGTGGACACAAGAGTTTATTTCATTTTTCCTCTTAGATTACTTTTTCATGGAAGACGGACAAGCCAAATGATACCTCATCTTAGGAGAGTATTTTTTTAGTTTCTTCCCCCTATACATCCAAAAGCAAGGTAACAACATCCCAGCAGAAGTGACGTCAAGCTGAATCCATTCAATCCCTTCATTGTGGGAAGCACTGCTGGGGAAGGACCTGGCTTCACCCCCTCTGCCAAGAGCTTGGGGCATCCCTGGGGTACCCTCCAGCTCTGGCCCTGCTGCTACCAGCCAGCGCAGCCCCACTGGTGCCAAGGAAAGAACAAACTAAAAAAGATTAATTCGCAGATGTTCATGCATTTCACACACAGGGTGCCCTGTGGTCCGTTGCCAGGGCAACGGGAGACCACCAGCGCGCGCTTTATTGGCTTTATGAAGTGCGTCTCGGGGGCTATAGTCCGAGAAATGCTGCGTGATAATCTTCGGGCTTTTCAGAAGCCTTGTTTTGTGTTTATCCACATTTAACCCTCTGAGTGTTATTAAGAGCATCACTACGTCTGGCATGCCAAGGAAAGCAGAGACAGGATGCGGGGAGACACACACATAGTCTCTGCTTCCAGCCTAGAGGCCCTGGAAGGCATGTCCTCAGCACCTGCTCCCACCTGCCCTGCACTGAAGTTTCCACCCACAGCCTGCAGGTAAGCTGGCAGGTAAGCTGTTGTAGTGCAGACCTCAATACAGCTATGTCTAGGGACAAAACTGACACCAGAAAATGCAAATGTAACAAAAGTGTCACACTAGACTAACAGACACGTGACGGCAAGCACGTTTTCTCAGTAGCTTGAAAAGATTAAAAAGAATCCAGAGTGTCCCACCAACTTTCCAGACACATTACGTGAAAAAACACACTTTTATTTGGAACCCCAATATATGACACCAGCAACCTACCCATGCCAAAACCTTTACCAAAATTTACAAATTCACTTAAAGAACTTCCCCTTCTCTCCTCACTCCAGGCCAGCGTCAGGCATCTCCTCTAGCTGTCCCCTCACCAGCCAAGGCAGGGATGCAGATGAGGGGCAGGAGGGAACAGGGGCTAAAATCACAAATGACACAACAGCCCAAGCAGCAGCAGCCGCCACTGACATCAAGCGCTAATCCAGCAGGAGAAGAGAGGGAGAAAGCCAGGGTGGCAGAAGGGATCAGTAGAAGAAACGGCTTGCATTCAGACTTGCAGGAGAAGGAGCATGCAGAGACAATGATTTCCTGGGAAAAGCTAAAGCCTAACGAGAATTTACTCTGCCTCCTTTATTCAGACAACCAACCCTTTTGTGGCAGGGGCTTCCTGACTGACAGGAACCCAGGACTCTTTAACAGGATTTCCATATTATTTCCAACACCTGCCTATTAAGTTATTTGTTTACACTGAAGAAGGCGAGATTCTCAAATCAGACATCTGCTTCTGGTTCAGGCATATTTTAGGAAACCATCTAGAAAGCAGCTTTGTTGCTATGGAGACATTTTTATTTTCTTCCCTTAGTTGGATGAAAAACATTAGCATTCCCAATTTTTTGTTCTTGTAAGGGCCAAATGTCACTAAAGAAAAGACAGAACTTTTCAAATTGCTGTGCAAAATAGGCTAATCGAGCTTTAGATATTTAATTAATTATTCAACTCAATTAGAGCTGTGCTAAAGAGAGGCAGGAAACAGAGCAACTTTCCTGCAAACTTCCCTCAATGGCCAATTCCTGCTGGCCGGTCTAATTGCTTCTTCCCTCAAAGCACAGCTAAAACTTTGTAATTCATGTTGCATTCCACAATCTTGCAGAACAACTTGCACACCAGTCAGACTACTAATTTCCCTCAACGTCTTCTAAAATCAACCTAATCATCTTGGACTAGGAATGTGCTTCTCTCCCAGTGCCAGAAAAGAGACAAGAAGAGCACTTCAAATATTAACATACTACTAGCATTCAGTGACTTCACCCATATGACAGAAACTTCCAATGCAAGTCATACATATCGCTGAATCCAAAAGGTACACTCCTTCCCTTCCTTTAAGAGACAATCTGCGTGCCCAAGGAATCCATTGATTCATATAAAAATAAAGGATGTTTCAAGTTACTCTGTACCTAACGGTTTTAAAGACAAAATCAAAATGTTAAGTGCTCAAAAAAAAAGAAGAAAAAAATAGAAAAAATCACAGCACCAACAGAAATCTATGAGGCAAAAACCTAATGTGTCCCGCTTTGACAAAAATTGATAACATGTTGTTTCTTTTCTCCCATTACACTGACAAACATCGATGTAACTTGACCTGCAAATATGTTCTTCATTCCAACTCATCCACATGAGTAAACCAGTGTAATACATGAATTCCAGCATCCAAAGTATGATTTTAATTGCTTGCTTACAACAGGGAGAACTTCTAGAGATAGAATAAACAAATTAATTTCCTCCCTTTACTTCTTTTCCCCCAGCTATTACACTGTCAAAGCCTTCGCACTGGAGACCTTTCCACCCACCTCCTCATCCCAGCAAACTTCCTCTTCCTACTCTTGTGATGTGAAATCATAATCCTGTGTTATCAACATCACAGTCTGTTGCCATGGAAATAATTAGACGTGACTGCTCAGGTTAGAAATTACAGCCCATGTATGTATTTGCCTTCTGGGGGAAGAGAGCATCTGGAGAGAGAGTATTTGAGTTACCCTAAATCATCAAGTAGCAAACCAAAAGTTTGACAGTGGGATGCACTATGAAATTTGACCAAATGTGGGCACACCACTGAGTAAGAGTTACACTGTGGTAATGTGCAAAAAGATGTAACGTAAGAGGACAGTGTGCTGTTAATAGACAGAAATGGGTAAAAAGCTTTTGGGTAAAAGGGGTGAAGCCATCAAAACTGGCAGAAGCAGCTAATTCTTTGATACCAGAGTATGTGCTGTTACTTTCATATGAATACGAACACACTAAATTAAACTTTCCAGATGACCTCATGAAAAGACTAAAGATGTGACACTGCATGAATGAAAGAAATTTAAACCTCAGTTGGGGTAGGGGAGAGAAAAGAAGAAAAAAACACAGCACGGAGATATATATCTGAGGTTCAGTTTCATGTTACAGAAGTTTGTTAAAAACCACAGAGCCTGACTGACATACAAGTTTAGCCATGAAAAGGTTATTAAGAAAAAAAAGCAGTGCCAAAAAATCAGTTCCATAAGATAGACTGAGACAACAAACAGGACCTTGCTAATTAATATTTGTTCTGCTTCAGCTGACAGTTACTGGACGAGACTGTAACAAACAAGCATGTCTCACCCAATCACATCATTAATCCACTCACGTTCACCACCTGAGGACCAGCTATGCCCCACAGGTATTTATTCATCTGTTCCACAAACAATTACAACACATTTTCTGGAATTAGGGTACCTGTTACATTCAGCACAGCTTACACACCCAGAGGCAGATATCAATTTATACTGAAAAAATTACTGTATCACAAGCCAACAGAAGTTACTCATTATTATTTGGTAATGCTACCCCCAAAACACCCATGAATATCAAAAACACAACTCTTGCAGAGCAATGTAGTTCAAATACATTCTGTTTAAAACTACCACTTCATCATTACTGAAAGCAAAATACAGGCAATGCTTCATTCCTGAACGGAGAAAGGTACAAACAGAATCCATGACATGAGTCTGAAATGTCTGGATTTTAACAAGCCTGTGAAGTGCTTTTTATTTGAATGGTGACTAATTGGCCAATGAACAAAATGATCAGGAAATAAAATTCTGCAAATTTCTTTCCATTTGTAACAGGTAACTATGTTTTTTGGTTTGTTTAATACACACTGAATGCAGAGACATTTGGCAGGACACTCATGCCACTAGAGGAAGTTACATTTAAAAGAAACCTGGTAATTTGGACAAAGTGCACAGAATACATCATCACAGTTTATGTGGTGTTCCTCTATCAGCAGAAGAACAAAGCCAGCAACATAATTACATTTGGTAATATCCAGAAGTCTTATATGTTGTGCATTTTTATTTTAAACTATCTTGTACTTTCCAGAAGTACATTCACACAACTCCTCTAAGCATCAGGTTACTCACAGATTCAGGAGTAAGCAGCTTACTCTTACTTAAAACTAAATGAAAAGAGGTCTAAACACTTTATAGCGGCTAACAGCTTGAGAAGCACTGGAGCACTTGCTACCTAAAAAGTAAATGGAATGTGGGAATTGCATCCATCCACTTTCCCTGTATCACCCACATGTGTAATTATTAGCTTTCACACAGATTAAGGCAAAAGTAATTTTATTGCTAAATTCACCTCAATTTGCCCTGACAGACTTCTCCCAATTCATCAGCATATTGGCCAGAAATCCACCCCAAAGCTGCATTTGATGCATTATTTCAGATCTTTTATTCTAAAACTCTTCCCCCCTCACCTCCCCAGGAATCTCAAACTTGCTGTTTTATACCTTTCACAAGACTGCAATTTTCAATTATTGGCACTTGTTGCTGCTGAAGCAGTAACCCCCAAGATCAAAATGAAAGAAGTTTTTTTCACCTTTCAAGTCATACTATAGGCATAGTCTCTACCCCAAATAATATAAATGTCAGATGAAGAAAAAAACCCCAACAACCAAAAAACAACACAAACAAACCAACCAACCCCAAAAGAAAGGCAATGCACAACAGGCACATAAAGAACAACAGATCTACACTAAAAGTAATAAAAAGTTACACGTGTTGGATCCTGTACATGAACTCATATGTTTCGGAAGACTCCAAGATTCCTGAACAATCTGCTCAGGGACATCCACCTCTGGCACGCCCACAACCCAGCCAACATCTGGGAGCTCCTTTATTCCATTTGCTGCACTCAGATTCATGGGAAGAGAGTGCTAGCACTAGACTACTTTCTGTCAGGTGGAGCTTTTGTACACAAGATGTTTCCATAGCTTCTTCAAAGGGAATGTGTTAGAGAAGGAACTCTGTGAGGCACCAGAGAAACTTCTGCCACATTTGTCCCAGTAATGGTACCAGGGCTGGGAAGAAGAACGTGCCTGCTGCACCAAGAGTTCTCACAGGAGGTGGAAAAACACTTGCACAGTGCAATTAGCAATGAAGAATCCACTTAAAAAGATAATCCCTTTTTCTTTTTTTTCCTTTTTCAAAAAAAGAAGTTTTACGGCTTTGAAAAGGAGACACCTCAAGTCCTCCGTGAAAAGCTGTTCAGTTAACTGCAGAGCTGTTTGTCTTTCTGTCTAAACACATTATATTCCCTCAGAGTCCTTAAGCCAGGGTTGCACTTTGAGCACAGCCCTGGCGCATGCCACCCTTCCCTCCCCTTTGTCCGTTCCACAGCCTTGCCACTGAACAACGAGCACTCCCATGACCCAGTTTACTGCGTTTAGAATTTTCCCACACTTCAAACTTCGCAAGTAATTTGGAGGACTGAATCCAAGAAGAAATCAAACAGCTGCCAAAGCTGCCCTTGTCCACAGTGCTTGCTGTGCCAATGCTGATCTATTATTTAGGAACAGCTCCTGGACAATCTCATGTTACCTGAAGGTGACTACTCAGCTTCAGCAGTGAACTACTCACTCCAGGGAAGTGCTGGGGAGGATGTGAGCCCAGTCTGGCTTATCAGGCATAACATCTCACATTTGGAAGAGTGATGCAAATTGCTTTTTCCCTGGTCTGAACTAAGAGGAGTGTCAGGACCAGCACAGCTAGAGAGAGAAGTTTCAGTAAGAAAACTGCCCAGCAAATCCAAAGCGCTGGAAGTAGTGGCAAGGAACAGGTCATTTCAGTCAAATTCCTTTCTTTGTAGAAATGGATAGTGTACCTTTGTTATCTGAATTGCACATTAAAGCTTAAATTTACACTTCATGAGCTACTTTAAATCCACCCTGCTTAATAATCTATATCAGCAAGAAAACACTTTAAAGTGTCTCTCACAATTAAACCCAGGCACAACCTTATATAAATCAAAATTTTGCTACCATATCAAAACGTTACACTGGGGCTGTATAACATTGCCCATATCCTCATTACATGCTACACTAATTACTACCAGCAGATTCAGAATTTTCTGCACATTAGAGGCTTTTAGAGGAGCTATAAAAAATTTCAGGCATCATTAATTTAAATTTGTATTGGAATTTCCTTTTGACAGATGGCCAAAAATTACTTACTATTTAGAGTACTAGTGCCTGCCTGTTTGTACATTGGAAGAGGAAAGGGAAAAATTAAAAGGAAGAAGCAAATTTATGTCACGTTCATTACCTGTTAAATGTTAAGGAGCATTATCCTGCATGAATAAATTATTTCATACAAGCACACAGACTCCAGCTGGTTCTGGCTGACAAAAACTGTCTCAAGTCACACAGCAGACAATCATAAAAAGCCTCTCTTAACCGGGAACCACTTAAGGGAGGAGGGATCGATTGAACAAGCGACTAACTGCTACTCTGGGCATCACTGAAAACATTTAAGGAAATTAGCAAACTATTTCACCTTGCAAAGCTGGCAGTAAGCTCCATAATGCTGACACACAAGCCAATTCACAACCTGAGCACCGTGCAAGACAGAGATCTACTTGTCATTTCAAAGTAAACTGCACAAAGTAGACGCCCTTCTCTCCTTATGGAAGCTGTATGAGTAACAGCACTTCTGAACCAATCCCAGACAAAATTAGCCTTTTCAGTACGAATGCTCCTCCTAACACCCACGCCAACATAAACATCCCAACATCTCACAAATGTTACAGAAACATGACTAGTATACATTATTTAGAACGAGTGAATGGCATATATTAACAGTTCTCTTCAGTCATTTTCTTGAATGAAATCACCATGGTTCCAACTGTATAGGTAAGCAAACTCACTCAAGAAATCAGGTGGGTTTGTACTCTCACATTTAAGTATCTGCCCCACATATATTTGTTCGTTTGAGTGCAGGAAAAAGGAAAATGGACTAAACTTATCTGTTCACAGTGAAAAGTGGGTGTTCTAGGGAAATCGTCGTTAACATATGCTCCAGCCTCGTCACTTAAAGCAGTAATAGCAGTTTCCAGCCCTCATGACAAAGAGGCTGAAGTGAAATCCAACACGCTGTTGTCTTATGTCAGCAGATAGACAGCTTCAGTGCCTTTGCTGCTCACAGTGAAAACTGACAGTTCCTGTCAGTCCCTGGTTGTTATGCAGAGCCATGTGGGTAACAGCAAAACTGACAACTATCGGCACAGTTGCACTTGGCTGGGACACGTCAGAGTTGCCAGTGGCAGAATGGGTGTGCTGGGATAGACACGTCCCCACTTGTAGTTGCCAAAGAGGCAAAGGCATGGCCTCCTGTGTCAGCCCTGTCTAGACAGGTCTCTGGTGGGGGCAAAGCCTCTGCCCAGAACCATGTTTCTCCCAACGCAGTCGAGGGCACACTAGTAATATCTGCCTGACAAGATCCTGCTAATCTTGTCTAATGCACCCTGGGCTCATGCTGTGAACATCTCTTCCATCACTCCCCCAACCCCAAGAATATATTATATCTTTCTAAAGAAAAGGACCACTAGAAACTTGACAAACTGTTTCTAAGTGCTCAATAAGGTCGATATAGGTCTTGCCATTCCTAAGAGAAATGTATCTTTCATTTCACACTCAACAGCACCTAATAAGGCTTGATCTTGAGTTTCTGAAAACTGTGCAAACTAGGTGAGCAGACCCATCAAGAAAGAGGACAGGGCTAAGATACCTGCAGCATGAAAATCCCAGGAGTCCCTGAGAGCCTCTGGTGGCTATCAGTATGGAAAAGCATCACATGGCACTGAATCATACTTGTATCTATTACTGAAAGCTCAAAATAATACAAGTTGCAAGGTGCCCTATTACACCTACTTAGCACTACCTTCCATGGGACACAGGCACGCTGCAGAGTCACTCAGAACCTGAAAATTAATTTTTGGGAAAGGAAGGCAGAATCCTCAGTGCAAGCTTCAGTACCATGTTCATCAGGGTAGAGGGAAGGGAAGCTCACTCCTCTTCAACTACAGAAGAGCAGGCAGCACCCTACCTCTCCCCTGTGAGCAACAGAGCTCTCCTTCCTTAACTGCATTATAAGGAAATATCAGAACTACAATTTACAGCCTCCAAATGACTTAAAACTACTAGCTTACTTTTTCTGTCTCAAAAGTTTGGATACAGACCTTGGGCTGTCCCACTACCAGCCAATTCCTGAATGTCAGACACAGACCATGCAGGATGCTGCCAATCAACACAAGCATCACAACCCAGTTCCACTTTGTGAACTTTCCACCACTCCATGCCGCACTTCAGAAAAATGCAGCGTTCATGCAGCTCTGTCAAGCTACCCTTTACACGTATGAAATGGAATCCTACCTTGATGGAGTCTCTGTCTGCATGCAGAACAGCCCCAGTGTGTAAGGAGGGGGAGAGACGGTGGTAGGGGATGGGCATGTGGGGGAAGAGAGGAAGAGAAAAGTACTAGTTAGTTTACATAAAATTATACATTTATCATACTCTGAAGAAAGAATCCTGATGTCTGTTAAATAATAAATTGCACAGATGTTAACTTTTCTGTACAGTTAATTATTAATGCTGTACAGCCAGATTTATAAAACTGGATTTCTAGCATTTGAACACAATTTCTGGCTACTGCTAGATAATAAACACTACAGTAATTAGCTAGGAACTCTTCTGAAAATTCCTCCCCCTCCTCCCCTTTGCTTGTTTTAAATAGGAGACTTTAAAATAAAAGAAGGGAAACGAAGCCACACGCTCATTTGGCAGTGCCTACCTCTTTGGTGATCATTATCATGGTGCTTCTTCTCGTCTTTAATGGGGAGGTGGGACTGCCCCCCCAGTGCACTGGAGAGTGCCAGGAGACCAGCACTGCTGCCAATGGGTGGGATGGCAGGAGGCTGCAAGCCTGAAGGGTGCGGAGTGAGCGGCACGGGAAGACCATGTCCATGTGACAAGTGCTGGGCCTGGAGTTGTTGCTGCTGTGAAAAACAAAGCACAGATATTGAATTTGTTCAGGGAGCTGGGGACTGCCTGACTGATCATCTACATCAACTGTGATTGATCAGATCAATCAATGCATCTGATCGATCCAAGATATCAAAGCTCACAAACATCCTGGTGCCTTAAAAATGTCTGTATGTTTGGACACAACATATTCATAAAAGTCAGACTCAACTGGAAAACAATAACAATGAAAATTAAAAAATAAAAAAAAAGCAAGTGAATGTTACCATTTTGGTGATTTTTTTATTTTTTTGACAGAGATATTATGCTTTTCTCTTTCTAGTAGAAACACACCATGTACACATCTAATCAAAACATATGTAACTGCAAAAGCAGTTATATAATGAAAAAAAAAGCTGAAAATTGAGAAAATTAGTGTTAAACAGTTCTCCCAGCGCTACTGCACAGCATGCAGTGAAAGTTAATTTGAAAGAGAAAACCTGAATTAACAATCCAGAAAAGGAAACTGGTTGCAGCCACCGTTTTAAGCCCTTTAAGTGTCCTCAGCGGTACTTGAGCAAATTACTAAAGAAAATCTAATGTAGCAAGGCTTGGGTCCTCCTGTAGGCTTGCTCAATAACGCTGAAATAATTGGGCACTCTGTGCACGTTTAGTGATGCTCGAATGAAAAGCTAGAGGCCTGCCCTTGTACTCTTCTCTAGCTGCTGACTCTGTGTTGTGACAGGTTTATTTGAGTGGGACTGTGATGCATGCACCAGTAACTGCACTGACAAGAGTTTAAAGTCATTTTTACCAGTACACTGGCAACACATAGAGAAAGCCCTTGAGAGGTTCGAATTGGAGTGCTTGACCTCAACCAAGGCTGCATCAAGCTCTGTGCTATACTAACCACTGTGGGGTAGATAGACTTGCTATTTGTTGGGAAGGCAGGGGAAAAAAGCCCTGATAAACCAAAACCAAAAACGAAACAGGTGAAAAAGTTTAGTTAAATATATCCCATGAAAGACCTGTTCAGGTCTAAGGCTTGCACACTAATCATCCAACTAATTTCTGTTCATAGTATAAATAGATTACCTCTGAAATTTTCTTTTCATTTTCAAGCTGCTAGTGCTCAGGATAAAACAAATCCTAAGTCCCCTAGGATTGTTCTCTGCCACTTGCACATCTGTATATAGGACTTTAGAAGAAATAAAAACTTTACTTGCTTTGACCATTGCACTTTAAACTTCTAATTTCTAAGACCTGAGACCTTATTTTTATTTGGTTTTTATTGGAACCTAAATCTACTTCCCACCTCGCAACCATCTCTTTAATCAAGAGACCTGTTGTTCAATTGACTATTCCCTTCCTTGCCCTAGCATGAATCTTTATATAAGGGTGAGTTCAAAGTAAAAGGCTGTAAGTCACGGCACACTAGGTGACTCTTGCAGCACACTGCACACATACTTCCCTTGACACCCCACCCTGAAAGTCTTTTTCCTGCTTGCAAATCCATGTCATTCCAGGAGGTGTTACTTTGTTTAGAACGTATCAAACCCATTCTGCTTGCTTGATGCTCTTATGGCAGTATACTTCATTCTTCAGAATATTAAATTAACTACAATGAAACAAAGCAAAAGCAAATAGTGTATTGTTTAGCTTTAGGGTTTGAATGGGACTGCCTTACAACAATCTGGCATGCCTGATTTGGGGAGGGAAGAGAAGAATGAGCAAAAGAAAGGGACGGACAAAATAACCCATGTTCTGCTATTTGGTTTTGAACAAGGAATTTCCCGTTCCTATTTGAGATATCCTATAAACCACTGCAAGAAGATCTCTGTCTGAATCTGCCAGTGGCTTAAAGCACAGACTTTGAGAAGAGCCTGAGAATAACAGCAGTGAGCTTGCCTTCCCCTTGTTAACTATGACACTGTCAAGTGAAGAGGAACACTCATTACACACTACTGTACAATCCATATTGATCTGCCTACTGACCTATCCAATTTGCATTATATGACCTCCTCTATTGATGTAGGATGGTTTCCAAAGAGCTGGAAGAAAACCACACTGTGATGGTAATCCCCTGTTTTACTGCTCTTTGTTGGGAATCTCTCTACATAGCTCAGCAAGACAACAGCACATACTGAAGCTTAGATGTACTGAATATCATTAATGACTCTCAGACATAATATGGTCTTTAAGAGTAGTAGCCTAGCAGCTTGAGATCACCCAAAACAGCTGGGCTGCCCCAGTTCCTCTTGGCCAAGAACCCATCTGTTTTCACTGCAAGTTGAATTGCAGAGAGCTCTGAAAATAACTGTAGAAAATGAGGAATGAAAAAAAACCAAACCCAGAGCCTGCCTGCCATAGAGAACTTTTCTGAAGAGACCAAGCTCTTCCACTAAATGTGATGGGAACATGAAAAATGGTAAAAACATGGCCTCAGAAGTGACAAAGTGTCATTCACTCATACAGCAGAAATTTGGTGCAATTTAGTCATATTGTAACAGAAGGAAGAAAATGTTTTGGTATGAAAACCAGAGTGTTAAATAAATCTAAGCTAACACCCAAGATTTCAGCATAGGCCTACATGCCTGTGCCATACAAGGATAATATTGTTGCATGCTGTTAGATGGGGTGGGAGTAAAATTTCAAGAGGAGGAGGATCATGGACTAGGACTGCATTGGTATAGGAAAGACTATGACCTCCTCCAACACAACGAACAATGCTGAATACCAAAAATGAGGCACTGGGCCAAAACCAGAAAAGAAGCAAATGCAAGCGAAACACTGAGCAGGTTTTTGCCCTCAGAAGACAGAAAGGAAATAAAAGGAAATAAAAGTATATAATCACATAATTAGTGCTGTTCGCTAATAGGCTTAATCAACAACATAAAGACGAAGTTACATCTGTGACTGCCATTTCCAAACTACTACTATATTCAAATACCCACACTGACAGCTTGACTTTGTTTTTCCATTGATTATGGGCGTCACTGGTGAGCACCGGGCGGCCTCCATGCAACTATTTGTTTAAATGGAAAGTTATATAAAAATGGGCAATTCTTTAGCCCACTGGGCATCAGATTAGTGCTACGAAGTGGTAAAAAAAGGTGATCTTCTCTAGTCATCAAAATACCAAAGATATGGACGAGTAGGACAACTGATAGATACTCTTCACACAAAGAAATATTCCACTATGGAAGAGAGTTCACACTTGTTTCTGCCTGTAGCATGAATTTGGATCATAAAAATCTGATGCAATTTAAAAACTTGCAAGGAAAGCCTGAAAATGAGCCAACTGAGCAATCACATAATTTTTTTTAAGCTGCTGTAACGCCTTCTCTTTCCCTTCTCCATCTTCTCTTTAGTTTATTATCTTTGGTCATGTTATTTATGAACTCTTAGCATGTGTAGCATGTGGTTAACTTTAGACAATCCCATCACAGTTGACTACAGTATGCGTCAAGTCAAACATACATCTTCAGCGTTAATGCATAATAGGTGAAAACTTGCCAAGGCAGACTTTATGATGGTGTAAATTTTCCAGAATTATTTGAAAATAAAAACAGCAACAGTCAGCTACCAAGAAATACACCCTATGGAATTACAAAATAGATTGCAATGTTTTTAAGGAGCATTCAACACACACAAAATATAAGAGTACAGGGTAAACACAACAATCAGAAAGAAGCCAAAAAAGACATCTGCATTTTTTTTAGTAAAAAGTTTAAGAAGATGATAATTTAAATCAGCTGAGCAGTAAAAACTGAAGTAAAGCTTTCAAAACACATTAACACATGTCAAATAAAGATAACATCTGGCTGCTACTAATGGTATTTTCTTTTCTGTATATTTTTCCAGGCTGTCTAAAGTAAGGAATAAAGTAACTCCAAAGTCACATTTACACAAACAGGTAAAAAGGATTTGCTGAAGCTTTTTATCTGAGTAACACTAATTTTTAGAACCAACATTCTGAATATTGATGCTTAGCTAAATTCTCTTCCCAACACATCTTAAGAGATCAACTTTGAAGTAAAATGTGATAACAAACCCACTAACAAATTAGCTTCAAATGCTCTCTTGTTCTAGTCAGCACATTCAAAGCCTATTTTCCTGGAAGAGGTTCAAGTTTTTACTGGATACTTTCCAAGCAGCTCTGTGTTGCAGTAAACTACCACTTTCCCTCTTACAAACCCTGAAAAGTCACAGCCATTACTCAAACAACCTGAATGTACTACTCTAATCTGAAGACATTTCTAATGCTAACAAAGTAATGCCTCAAAAAGATCTTTTCTCTTCCATATTTATAAATATGTTCACTACTCCTACCTGCAATACTGCTGGGAGAGGACCTCAAAAAACCTGAATAAAATAGCTTCACTGTTTGTCTGAAGTCAGTTAGGTGATGTGGTTGATTGCTCAGAGTGAATCATTAATAAGATAGCATACAGACAAAACAGAACCCAAGATGAAGAGGAAACAAAGACATAAAAACAATGGCTCAAGGGTACATAATATCAATGTCAATAGTTTGAAAACCAGCAAAGGCAATCCTCTGGCACACACATGAGCGTACTCAAGATTATATGAATTTTTATGTATCATGCCTGTTCACACCCTTGATGTGATCCACACTATTTGTACTTCTTTTGTATTGATCCCTTTCTGGCCGCAGACATTTTTAAAAAAAAGTTTTTCTGATGCTATGATACAACTCAGCAAAACAGCCTACGAAGAGAGTCATACAGCAGCCCCTCAAGTGGAATAGTTGTGCAGCTATGTGGGTATATATCATGTAATTGGTTTGCATAAAGAAACAGTGGTATTGGTGTAGAGTAGAACAAACTACGAACTACCCTTACACTTTCACTTTTAAGCTTGAATGACAATTTTGAAAATTATTACAGTGCCCAGAGTAAAAGGAAATATCCTGGTGGAAGTCTTACTATAGACCACCAAGATGAAGAGGCACATGAAATATTCTATAAGCAGCTGGCAGAATTCTCACTTTCAGAGGCTCTTCCTCTCATAAGGGATTTCACCTTAGAAGATGTCTGCTGGAAATACAACCCAACAGAGAGGAAACAGTCCAGGAAGTTCCTGGAGGACAACTTCCTGACACAGTGGGTGAGTGAGAAAACAAGGGCTGGTGTCCCATTGGACCTGTTTGTGAACAGACCAGGATTAGTGGGAGAGGTAGTGGTCAGAGGCCATCTGGGGTACAGCAATTAAAAACTGTTACGAGTTTTCAGTTCTTGGAGAAGGAGGCAATCAGCAAAACTGCTGCCTTGAATTTCTGGAGGGTATTTTAACCTGTTTAGGAGACTGGGTGAGAGAATCCCTTGGTAGGCAATCTTTAGGGACACAAGGGTCCAGGACAGCTGGACGTACATTAAGGACATTCTAAATGCACATGAGGAGGCTGACCCCCTGTGCCAACAAATGGGCAGGAAGATCAGCCTGGTTAACAAACAGTTTTGGGTAGAATTCAGGTTAAAAACGCAGCATGTATCAACTTCAGAAGAAGGGGCAGGCAACTTGGGAGGACTTACAAGGATATCATGAGGTTACACAGGGGAAAAATTAGAAGGGCCAGAGTCTAACTATAACTTAATCTGGTTGCTGCCAAAAAAGAAAGGTGTTTTTACAAATGTATCAGCAACAACAGCAGGACTAAAGAAATTCTCCATTCTTTACTGGATGTAGGGGGAAACAAAATATAGTAAAAAACTATGAAGAAAAATCTGAGGTTCTTAATGCCTTCTTTGCCTCGGTCTTTAATAACAAGACCAGTTGTCCTCCAGGTACTCAGCTCTGAGAGGTGGGATGGGAGCACAATGATGCACCCATAACCCAGAAGGAAATGTTCAGCAGCATGTTAACACCACTTAGATGCACACAAGTCTGTGGGGCCGGATGGGATCCACACAAGGGTACTGAGGGTGCTGTTGGAAGAGCTCAGCAAGCCACCTTCCATCATTTACCAGCAGTCCTGGCTAACCAGGGAGGTCCCAGCTGACTGGAAGTTAGCAAATGTGACCCCCATCTACAAGATGGGGTAGTAGAAGGATATAGGGAAACACAGATTTGTCAATATGACCTCAGTGGGGAAGGTTATGAAACAGACCATCTCGAGTGCCATCATGGACATATAGGACACCCAGAGAATCAGGCTCAGGCAGCATGGGTTTGTGAAAGGCACATCCTACTTGACCAACCAAATTCAAGAGAGAAAGGCTGAGGATGTTGTCTACATGGACTTCAGTAAAGCTTTTGACACCTTTTCTCATAGCGTTCTCTTGGAGAAACTAGCTTCCCATGGTATGGATGAGTGCACTCTTTGCTGGATAAAAACTGACTGGATGGCTGGGCCCACAGTGTCAGTGAACAGAGTTACATCAGCTGGCAGCCCAGGACTCAGTGTTGAAGACAGCTCTGGTCAACATCTTTATCAACAATCTGGACAAGGGGATTGAGAGCCCCCTCACTCACTTTGCAGATGACACCACGTTGGGCGGGAAGGCAGGAAGACTCTGCTGAGGGTTCTTGTCTGAATCAATGAGCCAAGGCTAATAGTATAAAGTTCAAAAAGACTAAGTCACAACCATTCCATGCAGTGCTACAGGCTGGGGCACAGTGGCTGGAAAGCTGACTGGTGGAAGATGACGTGAGGGTGCTGGTTGGCAGTAACTGAATATGTGGCAATGTGTGCCCAGGTGGCTGACAAGGCCAATGGCACCCTGGCCTTTACCAGCAATAGTGTGGGCAGCATCACCAGGGAAGGGATCATTGCTCTCTACTAGCCCTGGTCAGGCCACACCTTGAGTGCTGTGTCCAGTTCCGGGCCCCTCAATTCAGGAAAGACAATGATGTGTTAAAGTGTGTCCACAGAAGGGTAACAGAGCTGATTAAGGGTCTGGGGCACAAGTCTTATGAAGAGTGGCTGAGGGAGCTGGGGCTGTTTGGACTGGAGAAAAGGAGGCTCAGGAGACATTATCATTGTCTACAACACCCTGAGAGAAGGTTGTAGTGCAGTGGAGTCAGTCTCTTCTCCCAGGCAACTAGCTATTGGATGAGAGGAAATGGCCTCAAGTTGTGCCAGGGGAAGTTTAGATTGGATATTAGGAAAAACCCCTTCAATGGCCATGCACTAGAACAAGCTGCCCAGAGAGTTGGTGGAACCACCATATCTGGAACTGCCAAGAAAAACTTTTGGATGTGGCACCTGGGAACGTGGTTTAATTGTGATGATAGTGGTGCTGGTCTAATGGCTGGATTCGACGATCTTAGAGGTCTTTACCAACATAAAAAATTCTGTGTTTCTATGAAATGTATCAGACGTTCAGACATTAGTGGAAACTCTAAATGCTCAGATGCAACTGATCGACTACAAAATTTGGATGTGTCTATTCACAGAGGGGAATGAATACAGACCTTAAACAAAAATCTAGGAATAATGATGAAGAAGGAGAGAGGATAAGGAGGAGACTAATAATAATAACAATGCTTTTTTTTTTTTTTTAAGAATCAAATGCCAGGTTACTTGCTGTCTAAGAATCTGCAATTTCTGTCTTTGAGGATGTTGATTCCACAGAAGGAAAACAAGCCCTACTGAGGAAACTATGGGGCAAAGGAAGAATATCAATAGCTCTCATTAATCAGAAGAGGAGCATTTAGAGCTCCTACATAAATAACAAAGAAACCATCAGAATCATAGCTCTACAAATTGCTTCAAAGATGTTTTAAGTGATCTAGGAACAAAAAGTCTTCTCCCAAATCATATTGTGGGATGAAAGGCAATACACGCAGAGCACATTTCCATTCTTACTCATATATATGGAAACATCTGTCAGGATACATGTTTCACCATTTGTCCTCCCTTCCACTCTTACAACTATTTTTCCCTCAGTGAAACAGCATAAACAGAGAACAAAAAATTAATACAACCTATTAATGAATAGAAGATTCATGGTGAAAAATCAAAAGAATCCTAATAAGGGAAAAACCTAGTACTCTGCAACAGACAAAGTTCGCCATCCCACAGAATACTAGAGTTCAGTAGTTCTTCCTTCTGATTACAGGACTTCATCTCCATTTCACACTGGAGGTGGAGGGAGGAAGAATTAAACTCTTCAGAATCACTTTCTCTTATCATTTAATACGGGGCAGAAATTCCTGCATAAATCACGCAACTTAAAACTCTCTTCTTGCTTCTCGCCCATCAGTTTCTAAGGTACAGAAAATCCACATCTTCTGCCAGACAAGGCAGAAAGCACAAATCCAAGCAAGCTAATGATCTTGCCATGAGGAGTGCCAGTGGTGTGATATGTGCCTCAACATATCAAACCTCTGCTTCAAAATCTTTTCACAAAGACCAGTGCAAAAAATAACAATGGCAGCAAATGGATGGTTTTTGCTACGTATAAACAGATGGCAAAATTAATCTCTAAGTAGGTGGACACTGGTTCAGGTACCTTATTTACCAAATGCTCCATTAACGCCCTACCCATAGACAATGGGAAGAGATTTTTTTTCTCGTCTGGACTAACAGTAAAAAGACAGCATCTCTGTTGTGACCTGGTAAATTCTGGTCCTTTTCTTTAGAAATAAGAGTTATTTCTATGCTTTTCCCAGCAGACTTCTAAATAATCTTCTAGGGCCACCACAGTGAAACATTTCTGAAACCCTGGGCTAAAAACTGAAACAGGTACCATCTATCACCAATCAAACAATAAAATCTAGAAGTTAAGCAATGCCACTGGTCACAGAGAGATTCAAGTGGCTAAAACTATAAGCAATTCTATTACCAGAGCTTTTAAATGCGGCAGCTATAATTCACTGCTAAGATTCCTCACAAGGTATAGTTTTAGAGCCATGTAATATCAGCATAAAAGAGATGCATGTTATGCATCTTACATGTACATTTCTCTAATGCATCTTATAAATTCCATCCTTACCAAGTCAAATTTCTAGATAGCAACTACTGAGAAGCAGAGGTTCCTTAACTCTAAGTGATAACACTATGTTTCATCCTGCTTACAACACACAAGTACATACTGTGTTGGATTTCAGCAACTTGTCTTTGCTTGGGATAAAAACCTGGGTTGTACAGACTGATCCATTCCTTCCAACCCATTCTGAGTCTTTTAACAAAGGCCATTTCTGGTGCAGCGGAGGTCCTGTGCAGAGGACTGTAACATCTGCTCTTCTCAGAGGTGAGTAGCCTCTTCCCACAAGTGTTAGTTAGGACACGTGGATACCATTATCTCTCTCCAAGTAGATTTCACTGAGCGACGTAGTGTTCTGTCTCTTTAATGTAGTGTCCATTAGCCAGCTAACTGGAATTTAGTGATTTGTTTTGCTTTAGTGCAATTTCCCAGTTACAGTGGCTTTGATAAAGGAAAGTCTTGACAAGGATCAAAACACCTGGATTTAAGTCACAGCCCCAAGACTGTGGAAGGATCACTTGGTCTTTTTGCCTTAGCCTCTTTCAAAAGTATAACAGGGATAGCAGTATTTCCCTGTTCCACAATCATTACTTGAGTTAGTTCATCAGTGTTTGTGATGCATTCATATACCTAAGGACACGAATGGGAAAAATTCACCGAGCAATAAGCAAGTAAATGTCTTGCTAACAGAAATGGAACATGCTGAAATACCAGACAATGTAAGGATTTAAGAACTCCTAAATTCCTTCTTCATCGATAAACTTAACGTGTGGAAATGCTCCACTTACGCAGTACTTTAGTGTCCATCCCAGTTAAGCGTTACAGCCCTTGCTTTGTCCTACATTTGAGATTGAAGACGCGAGAAGAACTATCCACCTACCTGAGGAAATGCAAACACTTAACTGATCCACTCAATAATACAGTCCTGGTCCTCACTCATTGCTGTAGGCAGCAGCTTACAAAGTGTGATTGGAAAGAAGCCTAGGTGGCAAATACATGACGTTGTTTAGGGGTGGTATCAGAACTCTTGTATGAAACCATGACACAGTAGCAACTATCTTTAGGCTACACTGTATAGTAAGGGTACCTATTTAAATAAGCAGCATTGTCACAAACAGCAGATTGCTGATTTTTCAATCAAGTGGTTTGGGGAAATTCCTGCCTTCACAATACTTTAAAAACAAACAGACAGACTCTTTCTTTTTTTCCAGAGAAGTGATATAAGGCCAGCACTGAAGGCAATATATAGCATACAACAGACCAAGATGGAACACAGCACATCTGTATTTAGTTGGCAACAGTTTCCATTTACTGAAGTAGAGATCCTGCTGGTAACAGTATTGTCTCCTTTCTACTGTGTGTGAAGTGAAACTATACAACTGTAAGTCATAAATAAAATATTGCATATGTTCTTGCTATAGAATATCAAGAAAATTCTCCACAGGACTCTTCATATCTGCAGTGATCAATCCCAACTTAAAAAACTAAAAAGGTATGGTGGTCACATATCTTTGGTACCAGGGTTTGTACAACCTTGAGAAACATGGAGGCCAAACTCAGCTCTTCTGTCTGATGAGACAGTGTGTGTGAGCCACAACACCCACGTCATATGCATTTACTTAAGCACAATGAGCAAAGGCCTCTGGCACCAGCATATTGGCAGTGAGACGCCATAAGTGGTCGGCTCTTCACACTGCAACGCCACTGACTGCTCATATAGTGACAGACCAATATAAATTCAAGTAGCTACCACAGCTACTGAAGATAGGACAAAAAAGCAGAAGACAGCAGCAGCCCACTCAAAGTGCAGCAACAGTATTTAAAATCCATCTTTGAAACGTTTTCTTCAGTAAATATGGAACCTGGAAATTATTTACATTCTAATTAATTCCCTCAAAAGTCCCTA
Source organism: Orthonyx spaldingii (assembly GCA_013397795.1). Taxonomy (NCBI): domain Eukaryota; kingdom Metazoa; phylum Chordata; class Aves; order Passeriformes; family Orthonychidae; genus Orthonyx; species Orthonyx spaldingii. The sequence continues at coordinate 24,756 of VZTJ01005687.1, read as the reverse complement.
AAAAGATACTTTTCAGTTTCTTTAAGTGAAGATGATGCTGTATACAGAAGAGATTTATTAAAATTAGGCCTCACCTTCAAGGCTCTCTCCAACGCTGGCACATGGGAGTAAGGGAACAAGATGACAAATTCCTCCAAAATAATTCAAAACCCAAAGTGCTCACCCAAAAATCTTCTATATCAACAATTCCCTCTACAAATAAATTTCAAGCACTAGGCAGGATCAAAATATTTGCAAGACCATATCACCACTCAACATAAAATCAGCAAACAAGAGTAATTAAATTGGGAGCAATGAATTTCAACATTTCTTTAGGGTACACAAATAAACATAACTTGAAGCACACAGCTATTAAGTCAACCTCTGCTGTCACCTTCCCACTTTAACAACCTGTGTACAATATACAGCAGACCACCAACTTGTTTTACAAACTGTAAGCTTAAACCACTGCTGAACACACCTCTGAAGGAGCAATACAGCAGGGCTGGAGAGACAAGTAACTGTCGTCCCCATGCTACAACACACTTATTCTAACTGCTCTTGCCCATCCTCCCTGACACTACCATTTCTGAATACACACACTGTGCAGGAACAACTTTCCCAGACAAACTGTGTGCATTGGTTCAAGCAGAAAAAAATCTCACTTCTTCACAAGCACTCATACACACACGAGCCAGAAACAAGCCACCATCTGAGAGGAGCAGGAGAAGCCTCCGCATATTAAGCAGTATTTGGCATCTGCAACCCTGGACAAAGCACTGTGGCAATGATGGCAGGCACTGAGGCCAACGCTTCATTTCAAGTTGTGTGCACTTATATGCATCACACTGCTTTCAAAGGCTTCTGTGCCTATTTTCTAAACAGCTGTTGTTCTCCACAGCTGTAAAACAATCACTGTCTTGAAAGGAACCAAAAATTACAGACCTTTTGAGATGGGTCAAACAAACACCTTGGCCTCGAACACAGGGTAGAAATTGTGATGAACAGTGCATTTAAGAAGCAACATTTTAGCATAGTAATTGTATGTGACAAGACAGAAGGAGTCCTTTCTTCCAGTAACTGCCATTTGCTTATTTCTTAAGAAGATAATAAAAGTGGCATAATAAAACAAAATGCTTAAAAATTAAACCAAAGTCATTCTTTTTTCACTCAGATGCATAGAATGGTAAAGAAAAAGAATTATTTCAATCATTTCCTTAGTAATACAAGTAATATTTAAATAGATTTAATAGTGCTGCTCCAAACCAATGAATTATGAGTTTAAAACCTATTAAAATGTAATGTTTTTTTCCTGAGCTGAGGGGAGAGAGATTTAAATTCACTGAATTTTAATATTTCAGCTTGAGCTGCAGGAGGTAGAGAAAGTCCAAATGAACTATTCCATCAGCACCATTCAAGCATGAACATTTTAATCAGTTTTACTTCCTTGGAGTTCTCCAACACAGTTTACGCTGTCATTCTGAAGGCACTTAACACAGAGGGTGTGAAAAACCACCAAGGCTTGTTATTGCCTTCACAATTGATGGCAAATAATTTTGCAGACTTCCTATCATTAAAATGTCACTGCTAAAAATTGAGGTTCAGCATTTCTTGTGCTAAACTGCATTTTCTTTGAACACCCTCACATACCTGTTCTTAAGTTTTTGGTACACTTATCTCTCTCCATGTGATAAGCAGGCACACAGGCCTTCATTTCTGCCTTACTACCCAACTGCAGTTGAAAAACTGCTATTTTAAACAGATAAAATTCTTAAAAAGCTACAAGTTAATTCCCTGGCTCCCTTATTAAAATGTAACCTCACTCACACAGCTTGTTCCAACTGTATAGTATAATGGAATAAAGAAAACAAACCCCAACATTTTAAGAAAGTTAGACGACTCAATTTATTAATACAGGAAATGAAAACATCATTCCTAATTAGATCATATTACTGATTTAAGGCTACAATTTGTGTGTTGTTCTAACAGTGTGATCTTGCAGATTCTAATGTGAAAACAAGGCAGCATGACACATGACAAGATCAAATGGCTATATCACACTGCTCATCCTGGGACACCCAACCTGGAAAGCAGCTCTGGATGTGCACTACAGACTGCCCTAAGCAAGAATGCTGCCCCACACTGTCCATGGCAAATACCAGATGCAGAGTCTGGATGCCTGCAGATGTACAGTCCTCCTGCTGCATGCTTATGGTATACCCAGTTTTGGTTTAGTTTTTCTCACTGCATCTCTCCAGAAGATGATAGATGATATCTAACTTGTTTGAGCCCATCAACAGTTTTAAACTGAACATGACCTGTGCAAGAAGTCATTATAACTGTGTTTCATTCCATTAAACATAACTAGTTTATTGTCAGGAGAACAGGCAGTCTCTCTGGGTACTGGGCTCACTTCAGTATTTTGCATTTAAACTGCATGGATCAGTGATTTGGTTCATTTACCAATGAAGACAGAATAATATTGCAAAGTGAAAAGGTGCTTCATCAGATTCCATTAAATCAGAGCACATTCATACAAAAATATATACATGTGAAACACAAAGAAAGAGATGATCTGTGCACCTTCAATTCTTTTCTTGTGCCACACTCCATTCTGGTAGCATGCACTTCTAACTCAAACCCAGAGTTGCTCTGTTCAAACCAAGGGAGTTTAGCATTAGTGAGGTGAACCAAACAGGATGCCCATAAAACACAGAGAGACTTAAGCTACAATTTTATTTCAAAAACTCAAATACTGCTTCTGTTTTTGTCTGATACACAGTTCAATGGGTTAAACAAACATTGGAAGTTTTTAAAATACCACAGGGCTAAAAGAACACAAACCCTGACAGACTTACCAACAGAAAAATAATGTAAGACAACATAATCAGATATATCAAAAAGCTATGCTTTCCAACTATGCTCTTTGTTTTATGTTTATCAGTATTCACTTTACAAAGTACAAGAAGCCTTTTCTAGCTCCATGCTACATTTTCAGACTTCAAATCTCTCTAAGTGCAGACACAACGTTGTGGGTATTCTTACAACATGATCTTAAGCTTATTAGGTAACTTTCATTTCCATTTATTCAATTTTTTTTTAAATTAATCTCTAAAACACTGCATGAGATTACTTCTCTTTAAACCTAATGAGTACTCAATTTCAGTCCGCATTGCTTCTGTTTTTCTAAAATGAAAGAGGAACACACAGTATTTCCTAAGTCAACATAAAATAGCTGAGTGAAGAAAGACAGTAGCGCAAGGTAAAAAATCAGGCTTGTGAAGGAAGTAAGCTTTCACACACAAACTCAGAAGTCTGATAGTTTAGAGAAGTTTGAGACACCAGAATTTCAGTTGACATGATAAGACAAACTCAGAAAGGAAGAGAAAAGAAAATTTACTTCTGTCTGGTGGGGGGAAGACCAACAGAATTACTGCCAGGCTCCCAGACAAGTGTCTCATCTGTTTTACTCTGTGTGGTTAGGTGGTTCAGGAAAGCAGGATAAATGTAAATAATGAGTGCGATAGCCAGTATCTGTAACATCACACATTTTACATTTGCTTTCTTTACTAGAAGTCAAATTGCTTTTTGCAGCCTCTCTAATGCAAACAAAGGTGAATGGCAAAAATGTACACAGGTAGACGGTGAAGTACATACGTATGCACATACACACAAAACCATACATGCACGTATACACACACACTACAAAGGCACATGCAGCACACACACATGAAAGCTTCTTTAACAAAGAAGCCAACCTTTAGCTACTTACTTTATGCAAAGAATGTTAATAGAAGGCAATATTTTTGGTTAGGTAATGAAAACTAATTGGGAAATTATTCATTTCCCACTCTCCCCACTGGAGCGTAAAAGACATACAACAAATGTTATTCATGATTCTACACGATGCGCTCTGATTCACCCCCTTCTTTCTAACGGGCACTTCAGAGGAAATAAAGGTTATTCTTTTCCATTTATAATTTCTAATTGACTACCAGTGCTTTCTTGTGGTCAGAGGTATACAAAATAGTTAGAAACAGCCTATTAAAAACAAGCTACAATCAGATCATTGCTCTAAACTACTGTCAGCAATGATCAGAAAGTCCTGACTTCCTTGTTAAAAGACAGAGGCATAACTGAAGCAATATCTTCCCTTCAGATTGATTATTCGGCGACCCTTATCCACATCTTCATTCAGCAATTTGAATTTTAATGAAAGTAAATGGAATAATTAGCATTTCAAAGTGTGTTTGATACACTGAATAAAAAAAAAGGAAAATACTTTTATGTATAATCTATACACAAAAAGAAAGCATTTGGGAGGATGCAGAAGATAGAAATACAGATGTACTGTCTTCATTAGAATAACCTGAACAACTGCTTGCTCCAGCTGCATAATTATACAAAACAATAATGTGTTATTAAGTTATGACTCCTCACCTTTATTTTATGTAGTGTGAACAGCCATGGCTTTCGTTGTTATGTCTGTCCTCTCCATTTATAAAATAGAAACACTGTGGCTGCCCACACCTATAAAATCTCCATATTGGACTAATATCACTGGCAGTAAAGGTTTTATATGAGGGACTCCATGCACCTGAATTTTCAGATGACTAAGAGCAGGACACGTATAAGCACAGTGGGGATTAGTTGTTCTGCTGTCAATTTTCACTGTGTATTTGGGTTTTTTGGTTTTGGTGAGGGTGTTTTGCTTGATTGGGTTGGTGGGTTTTTTTGTTTTTTAAAGTAACAGCTCTCTTCTAATGGAGAAATAAAAAGTGTGATGAATAGTCAGAGTCTGGAACCAATACACAGAAAAAGATGTGGGCAGCAGATATGGGACAAACAGTGTATCATATCAAGGATACCTGTTACCTGGCTGCAGAAGCAGACTGGCAGGTGGTATGCAAAGGAAACAATGTTACTTAAATAGAACAACAACAAAAAAGAAAAAACAAATACTGAGCCTGCTTTGGGGAATAGAGACAACACAGACATTAATTACCCCATTAGTCTTCTTGGCACAGTGCAAGCAAAAGTCTTCAGGTAGTAACCAGCTTTTATGAAGATCAAGCTACTGAACTTCACCACTGCCCACAACTTTATCCCACCTGATGGAAATGAGTTCATGCAAGAGAGAAAGAAAAAGAAAAGCTATTTACAAACACTATCAGACCTAAAATGGAAAGATCACATACCCCAATGATTGCGTTCAGTTCTGCCATGGTCACTTGTTTGGCACGCTCCACAGCCTGCACTACTTGTTGCTGGTGCTATAAATGAAGATCAGAAACAGAATAAAATTACTTGTTTTCTAAATGATTAAGCACAGATTCTTTATTGTTTTTATTTGCTTTTCTAACACATGCAGGATCTGAAATAACTGTTCTCTAACAAACAGTCACATTGTGTGTTGATATGCAAAAATATATAGGCAAGGGGAGGATTTTTATTTTTATGCCATTACATGCTAGGAATTACACCTTTGTTTCCTGAAGATCTCTTTCACAACCTGGCTAAATGGGAAACTGTCTTCATTTTGTTCATCAGCACAGTGTGCTTTTGAATTTAAATGCCATCTTCAAATGTAAGCCACTTTCCTTACAGCCATGGAAACTTTATGTATAAACCCCACCCAGTATTCTGCAAAGGAAGGTATATATTTTCAACAAGCACATGGCACCCACATCACTGAAGAATATACGGATTCTCCTCCTAGGCACAATTCAAAGCGGCTCAACCATAAGAAAGAAATTTAAAATGACATTCAGAAATCTGTCAAACACATGAAAGAGAACTATTTCAATCCCCAACATATAAATTTTAATAGCTTCAAAAAGTCCATCAAAAACACATGGTCTAATTAACAATACAGTTTACAAGCTTCAGTGGTTGTATTATCTCAGTTTGAGTGATACTGTATTCCTGCAGTAAATTCAAAATTGCCGTATGTTGAAAACTGACTGGTATTTATTTGAAAATATCAACTACAAACAAAATAAGGTTCTCATCTTGCAAGCAGACCCATGCCTGTCAGACCTCCACCAGTGGCAAATTAATCTTCACAGGCTGCCTCGCAGAATCAGGATGACATAGAACAAATAGGTGCAAGGAGGGGTCAGGGAGAACTTCAAGTAGGTTGTGTGATCTGCACTGAGAGTGAGGCATCTTTGATTTACAGCCACAGGTTGAACAGAGAAAGGAGGGAGGTCTTGACTAACTGGAGAGGTGCTAAAGCCATAACAATGAAACATCAGTTTTGTATCGAAACCAACATCTAGTATTTTTTGGCACAAAGTTTAAGGAAAAGGTTGAGAAGGCCCCTTTAAAGATTCAAGTTTGCCCTCCTGGGGATGTATATATGGGCAGAATGGAACCAAGGTACAGACCATCCTGTACAGCAGCTCCTCCTGTGCATCCTTATCAGAAGCAAGAAGTTGCTTACAATAAAACGAGCATCCAAATCCTCAAGACCACCTCCAACACCAGAGTTACGTGAAGAGCACTGGAACACACTAAGCCCCAATGGGGGAAAGGGCTGTAGAAAAGGGTTCTGCTACTTCAGGGGCTTGGCAGACGCAGATTGCAGATTTCACACTTCTCAGGGCAACACACAAACAAAAATGGCATATTCACTATAAACTCTGTCACATAAAAGCTCTCAGGGCAAGGAAAAACAAACCTAAAAATTCACCATAACTGTATGTCCTGGTTTTGGCCAGTACAGCATTGGTTTTTACACAGCAGCCATGAGGTATGGGTGTGTCTGGGCTATTCTGTATCACCTCACCTCATTGTTTTGTGGCAGAACTGTGGGACTCTTGGACTTCAGGAAGAAATGGGCATGGCTTTTGGTCTGGAAAAGCATGGCAGCTGGAGCATCTGTCTTTCATTGGATTTTGGTCCTGGGCTTGGTGAACTATTTTCCTTGTAAATCAGCCTCTCTTTGTACATTTTTGTTATTAGCATTGTTGTTGTTACTGTCTGTTTTCTTATCTCACTGCTGTTTCCAGAAAACTGTTCTTATTTCAACCCATAATCTCTGCCTTTTTTCTCCCAGGGAGGAGGGTGGTGGGGGAAGTGACTGCATGGTTTTCTTTTTAGTGGGAACACTAAACTGGGGAGTGCCATTCCTAAACCATGACACTGAAAGAAATTCTGATCCCAACTAAGAGAAACAGATAAATAATGAAGGTGGTAATTTAGAAACATTCCTGGAAGGAAGAAAATGGTTTTAGGGTTTGTTTGTTTTTAAGCAAAGAAGAATTAAATTAAGGAAGTGACTGGAGACCAAGTAGCAAACCGCTACTTTATACATGCAGAATCCCATTTACAGTTTTGTAAAACTACAGTGCCAATATAAACCAAATCTGTCACTTATAAGAAGACACTGTAAAAACTAAAAAGCAGGTTGAACATGAGCAAACATGTTCTTGGTATTCAAGCAAAAAAATTAAAAATCCAGTGTATCTCGACCACAGATACCAGAAAAAAGGGAAATCATGATATTCAAGCCTTAAGTTCCTGATAATGTGTTATCATCTCCAGGCTATCACTTGTTAAGGAGAGGTACAGCTTTCAACGATTATAAAGCTGAAAGCCTTGCGTCCCACAACTCTATATGCCAACAGGGTGATTATAAAAATTACACCACCATTTTCTAGTGGAGGTCATTCAGACCAAAAATGCACCACAAAATTTTTCATCAAGTAATTATAAAAACTCCAAAAGAACAAAGAAGAGTTTTTAAAGTATTTACTTTTTTAAAATAAAAGCATTTACTGAGAAGTTTATAGTCATCTTCTCTTTCTTACCATTTCACAGCATTTCACAAGCAATGCTTTCTGCACTGAGGTAAAGAAAGTTCTTGTATATATGAGTGTTCTACTCCAACATCAATTTACTTAAATCTTGTTTCCAGGAGAAAAAAAAACTTCTAAGGCATCTACAAAAGTTGGCCTAAACTTATCAAAATTATTGTATAAATTACTCCAATTTGCATCCAAGATTTTGACAATAAGTCAACTCCACACAAGCTAGAGTGTTTTCTGCTCCCTTACAGTAAAAGCACATAAAGAACAGCTCTCAGAAGAATTTGGGAAAAATGTTATTTCATTTTTAGGTGAGAGGAAGAGAAGGTGAAGGGATGGGCTACCAAAACTTCACTTTCAGATTTCTGCTGCAGCAGCCACACAATCCATCTTTCATCGATTCTAATAGGTTTGGCATCAAGACTTCACAGAGAGGAGAAAACCCAAGGGCCTAGTAACATTGAACCTAAATTAGGTACAGTAGAGACAATTAAAACTCTCTATTGCTAGCTGCTTTAACATTGATTTAATCTTCAGTGGCGTCGTATGCAAAAGACTCAAAATAGATGTCCTGTAATTAGCGTCTCCATCACTTCCAGCTCATTGCAGCAACTGAGGAGGATCCTCCTCAGCTCCCAAAAACCCTACGGGGGGCATGCCCCACGTGACCCTGGGGCTGCTTCAAGTTACAGACACAAACCACACATCTGAATGAAAAAAGCACAGGAAAGCCCATGAAGGGTTTGCAGAGCTGTCTGCTCACATCCTTTCTGAAACTGGGGCACACTGAGGGCCCAGTGTTACCAGCCATAGCTCTAGGAACAGGTGGGGATCTCTACACATAGAGAAGGATGGCAGCTGGTTGGCCCAGCCCAAACAGGTACCCAAGGATGGATGGTTCCAATACCTGCCATGTGCCTGAACACCCTCCTGGGCCAGCACAGCAGCAACAAGCACCATTATGTTAAAACCAAGCAGTACACATCCACCTGTCCATCAAGTGATCATGTAGCGATTTACAGCCACATAAAAACAGCACCAACAAAAAAGGACTACTTTTTCCCCAACCAAACATAGACACAGCATTGCAACTTTCACACACATTTAATGCTAGCCTTCCTCTGTGCACACAAGCAAATGATAGACCTGGGGTTTTTCTCAGTGGTGGGAAAACAGTATTTTGCACTGTATTTAATATGCCAGAGCAATGAGCTCAATACCCTGCCCCACCTGTCATGCAGACTAGTACCGTTTCTCCTTTCTAACTTCTGTTCTTGTTTCTTCTCCCCTTTTTGCTTTCTGTAATGAGCAGTGTGTCGGCACTTGTCTTGTGCTGGAAAATCACTTAAGTGTCACAGTGGGTAGCAACAGCTACAGAGACCACAAAAAGAATGTAGGCTTTCTCACCATCACATTGTCTCACCACACAGTTGTTACCTAGCTGGAGCTTATGCACAAGCACTGCAGCATGGTGGAAAATTCCCTGGCTTTTTATACCATGTCAGAGCACTCCACAACTCCCAATGACAGGAAGGCTGTGCTGACAGCAGTGAAGTGGCCAAAATTCTCCCAAGCACAAACACAATTACACTGGTGTTAAAACCCCTTAATTATAGCCTGTCTTCAGGACCACCACCAACATCCAAAGCAAAACTCACTGAACAATTTACTTTGAAGAAGCAAGCAGGCTCTGCTATTCCTTACTCATATTATTTTGCTGTTATATTGTATGTTTAGAGGAAGTACGGGTCTTGCTTAAGAACTGCAGCACTGCTCTTCTTAAAAGCCCCATCTAGAGACAGCATAATGAGACAGGGCCATGCCAAAAATGCTAGTGAGAACTGGAGAGTAAATACACATTTAGTCTGTGGAGTACAGCACACACTGTAAAAGCTAGAAGGGACAACCTGGGTCACTGCATCCAGGCACCATAACTCAGACAAGATATAATAACTACTTTGGAAAAATCTAAGAACATCATTAGCACTTCAGAAAAGTGTAAGAACATTATTAGCAATATATGCATAAATTGCTAATGAGATGCTTTCCTTGGCAAGAGGATTACAGATCTCTGAGAGTTTCCTTGTATTTACTATGTAGCTCTAGTCTGGGGCAAGTCTAAAGTGGAGGCAAATAATTCTGTCTTCTCAACCCTACATCTCAGACCAAAAGCTATTTCCTTTTGATCAGTATGTAAGAACTCCTGCTCTGCTTCTATATAATGGATCTCACACTCCTCATTCAAATACACAGGACTTCAGAAACACCTCTAGGGAAAGTATGTACAAAGAAGAGCAAGCATATTATGGCCCACATCAATCTCTTAAAAGGAAAACCATCAGCTGATATTAAAATGTTTGAAAAGAGAAGACTCCAAGCAGAACTTCCTTTTGATGTTTTTTTACACGTATGCGTGCCTGTGCTTGGCATTTTATTATACTAGTAAGTATATCTGACTACCTTAACATGCACAGGAAACTGAAGATGACTTAAAAAACAACCCCTCTAGCTTGTTTTTAGCTGGCAGTTGGAAGGGAAAGTGAACCTTCCAAAAAAGTTTATTACAGCCTCCTTCAGCCTTACAAAATGTTTACATTGAGGTACGTAAGTTGAAAGGGATCAATACTGTGATCATTTATATGGCTTCTCAAGCAGCTTTTGCAAGTAGTGCTGAGCTCCAAGTTGCCACAACTACAGCATTTGCTGTACATCAGCCAGCTTGCATGTGTTTCATGAATACAAACACAATCAATATTTACTCAAAAGAAGGTAGATAACGTTACTGTGATACATGAGTATCTCCTGACACGCTGAAGAAATGCCACTATTCAACACTTGAGGTCATTCAGCACTTAGCCCACACTGGTAGCCACAGGTTGCAACAAGCCACACACACCACCCTGAGAAGACGGGGACCAGCCCCAACAGGAAAGCCACAGGGTTGTGAAAGTGTCATACTCTGATGAACCTGGTAAATTCAGCTGAGAAGAGTAAATTAGCAGAGGCACTGTCTATGGCTACAGACACACAATTAATTGTACTGTACTGACTAGATCATTCAAGCACGGGAACATTGAACTATCTACACCAGCTGCAGCAGATCAAAACTAAATTAACTTAGTGACTACAACCTACACCTTTACAGGCACCCCGTTCATCTTATGCAATAGGAACCACTTTGAGCACACTGGTATTTCACAGTATCACACAGAGGTGGAAAATGACTGTTGCAACACAGGAAGCCCAAAACCACAGCAGAAATCGAACACACATTGCCCCTGAGGTCCATCTCACGCCTTGACCACAGAATCACTCCTTCCTATTAAAATGGGAAGCTTGTGTTTCTTGATGTTTTTTTACTGTCTGCCTAAACTGGAATAAATGTAAAAACAAGGTACCAGTTGACTGTGTGTTTAGGCAGCTTAGAAACTTTGTTTTAAATATACGCTTAGATGATGTACAGCACAGTAAAACTGACTGAGGCCTGGAGAATTTACAGAATACTTTACTGGATTGTCCCCTGAAACAAAGCAGACAGTAGTACGCAGTAGGGTGATGTAGTATAAATGCATCCTTTTCACAAGATCTCTAGTGTTTGTGCCCACAATTTCTTACTTCTAAGTGAGTTATCACAAGCCATTGATTCCTTACAAAGTTAACAAGCAATAAGACAAGTTAACCTGGTGCTATTATGAGGCAATAATGTTGCCATCAGTGCATGCAACCACTGTATTTTGTGCATTTTTCCCTCAGGCACAATATAAAGGCGCCTGATCACATTTTTCAGCTACTATTCCACAATTAGACTGTATGTAAAATGCATAAACAGCAAAAGCATGCTGCAACTCAATTCTCTATTAATCTAGATGATGAAATAAAGAGACTTCCATTAAGACATTCACTTTTTAAAGACACAAATTAGAGAGAAACCAAGACTAGCAGAATACTCAAAACCTGAAGCTCAGTTCTCTTTTGACACATCAGTGTATGCCAATACAGACTGATTTAAATACGTATTCTTACTAGAAGAGGTCAAACAATCACCAAGATTTTCCTAAGCCCATTACAAAAACTGTCACTGTGAGGTGCACTGTCAAGACATATGAAAAGCTTTTTTATGCTTCCCCTCTCAATCCTTCCCTGCTGTCGATATATGGTATGCTATCTCTGCATAGCAAATAAAACCATGTAAGTACACCTATACTGACTTTGAAGCAGACGAAGTACAAAACAGCTACTTGTTTTAGATCTATGCAGGACTTGAATTCTGGTCCTCCAGCAATGGAGCTAGAATATTACATATCATTTAGTTTCCACAATTCATCTTAATAAGCAGCGAGTACAGTGGCACTCCCAAACACTGTCAGGTTCTAGGTTTGATGGCTTTATTCTCGTTTCAAACACACACAGATACACACACGTGGCACGCACGGAGCTCATTAGCTGAACAGCAACATGGAGCACACAGCCTCTCGTTTGCAGCTGGCTGAGTAGCTCTCTTAAAAAGCACTGGCATTTTATGTAACAACTGAAAAGCCAGGAGAAATAGTCACACTGCGTTCTCAGAAATGACGTTTTACAGATGCAATACACAAAAATACACCTTCCAGTTTTGACTTCGCAGCTACATGTTGTATTGAAATGAAACCATGTGCTTAAATTGATGCACGCTAACCTGAGCCAACAAATTCCAGTCACCAGTCCCTTTCCTTCAGAGGGGTGGACAAGGGAAGCCATTATGCACTCAAGGTTTCCTTTCAGGAACCACACTTCCTTTCTATTTCACACATGCCAGTTGCTCGGAAATTCCCTCACTAGCTCCTATCAACTCCCCCAAATCCCAATGCCTCCTAAATTATCTACAATGCACTCACAATAATACCAGCAAATCATTATTTGGAGAAAATTAATGCTTAGAGAAATTAGCTCACAGTGAGTTTCAATTTTCTTTTATATTTCCCAAATACACAAAAACATAAAAGGATTTAAGGTAGTAAGTAATCGGGGATGCAGTGAGAAAAAGGGCAAAATAAAAGCTGTGTTTCTATGCCTGCTGTGTTGAACATCACTATTCATGTACTGAAACAGAAGTTTCTGCCAAACTTTAACGTTCATTGCAAAGGATATAGCACAAATTATGCCCTTCTAGCATTTTTGTAAGCTGTCTTTGATTTCAGACCCACAAAAATCATAATTGCAAGAAAAACTATATTGTACATTAAAGAAGAATATTTAAACTAAAATTTTGCTTTGACATTACAACACATTCCATTGCATAAATATATTTAAATGATATTATAATAGGCTTGAAAAAGATAATGAAGTTACAGTGATAACAGCACAGTGGAAAGTCATCTACAAGCGCCAAGAGATTCATACGGAAACAGTCTCAACAGAAAGTCCTACTTTCGTAATAGATACGATGAGGCAAACGTTTAGATCAGAAGCAGTACAAATGACTACCCACCTCTTGGGACAGGAAGGGAATGACTTGCGCACATATGGCATTCAGCCTCTTGACAATTTCTGCCTGCAAGATACAAGAAAAAAGAAGTTCAATTATATAAATTTTCAAATGCGACTGTCGCTCATGAACCCTAAAGAGACATTTGTTTGGTTTTTTTCAACTCTGGCCATCCTCTGGCCAGAGACATTCTCAAAATAACAAAAGTGTTTGCACACGGATTTAAAAATACTTATGAAGCTAGCAATTTCTGGCTAAAACCTTTTCCTTAAAAAATACTGTTTAGAACTGACACAAAGAGTAGTTCATTTTGATTACACAATCACAGGAATTTAAAGAACAAAATCTTCAGGAGTTGCAACAAAAAAGATAAAAAAAATTCTGTGTATCAAACTGAACTCTCTCCTACAACACAAAAGGAAAGATCATTTCAAATTACAGCAATGCCATTGTAAGCAAAGGGAACAAATACACCATTTACTTGTAACAGTGCGTATCATGAGAACATTAGCATTGTAATATACAACCTTACTGATAATCATTCTACCATATATTTGAGAAAGGAATACTGCAATCTTGTAACACACTTGTGCTGTTACCTATTCTACTGGTTCATAGTAGTCACTTTCATGTGGCACCTGTAATCACAAATTAATAATATACAATGTTTTATTTTCATACCAGAGATCAAAGCTTATTCTGTGTATTTAATCTGAAAAACTCAATAAAGACAGAGGAGATTTAGTTAGATAACACAACAATTATAGCTCCAGAAGCAGAATATTTAAAGCTGTCCAGACTTTTCTACAACAAATCATAACTTTCTTACAAAAAATTCTAACCAGGATCAGTTACTCATTTTACTATAGGATAGAATGCTTTTCCTCTTGCAAAGTCACAAATCATGTGATGAAGACATACTGACATGCAATTTAGCCCATCTGCTTTTAACAGCCTTTTTGCTATGCTGTCTTTTAAATGGCAAACACTTAGAAAAGAATCTATAGACCAGAAAGGCTCCGAAGTAGCAGTAAAAAGTCAGAAGTTCATATAAAATAAAACTGGGTTCAAGGAATATTACAGTTAGAGAGCTATGTAACCAGCGGACATGGTTTGCAAGAGGTAAGAGTACATGTGAAACTAACTCTGCCCCCTTGTGCATACTGTGTGGTATGAGTTAATACATGCTATTTTGCAACACAACTTTATTTCTCTGAAATCCATTTGGATTCCCATATGCTGTTTATATAGCAATTTCTATGTTAAACTGTCCTTCTATCTCCTCTTTGGTCTTCACTGTTTATACAAGTCCCTGTCTCACTAAATTTATGCATTTTAATAATTTTTTTATATTTGTCTGCTACATCTTTTCTATTTACGCAGTAGCATAGGTACCTTATAGGACACTTCAGAACACATTCTAAATTAGCCACAAAATTAAAATACACCTATAATATCAGATATCACACAATGTAAAACTTAAACATTCCTTTAGACAGACTGCATTCACTATACTAGCTGAAAGGGAAATTTATTAACTGCTTGTTACACAGAGCAGCAAAGGGAGCAACAAGCTGTGTACATCTGAGCTTCAGCCAGAAAGGCTGCACAATCCAATACAGCATTATTTGAGAAACAGTATTTGATTAAGGAAATGTAGACTGCCATACATGGCACAGCTGTAAAGTACCTGTTCTTAGTGGTTCAAGCACCATTAATCTAGGCTTTTCCAAATTTTGGGTTTCAGCCATACTGCTATTTTTTTGGGAGAAATCTCCCTAGTGCCCAAAAGCCAGAGAGAAAACTACACCTTCTCTTCTTCAAGGCTTTTCCACATCAGCAGAAAATTCCAAAGTGCTCCTGTCTTGACATAAGCTGAAGGCACTCTGACCTGCCATTTAACACACATATGTGCTTTTGTAAAAAAAAAAAAAAAANTTTTAAAAAAAAAAAAAAAAAAAAAAAAAGCACATGATGCTTTCTTCCACTGCAAAACAACTCCTCCCCATCTTTAAAAAGCCTGTCACAACCTTCCCCTGCACAGCTCCAGGGGAGCAGCTTTTGGAAAATCACTCTTCTACCTCAGCTACGTTAGCTGGATACGTTTACTGCACTGCTAAGGAACTGAGAACAAAATCAGCTCAAAGCACTGTGTGGGAGCTCAGCGTCTAATTTTAAAAGGCTTCTAGATTCATAGATTTTTAAGGCCAGAAGGGACTGTTACAATTGTCTCATCTGACCTCCTGGGTAACACAGGCTGTAAAACTTCACTGGCTTCCCCATCAAACCCGTAAATTACCGTTCAGCTAGAATACAGCTTAGTCAACAAAAATAATTTTATTCAATTCACTTTGGGGCATTTCTTCTCACCATTTCTTCTCACCTTTCTTCTTGAGTAAGGTACTCTACCATAGATATTTCAAGTCATTTCAGTTATGATGTTTTTCTTTTGATCACTTCTCTTCTCCTGTCCCCAACAGAAGCATGTCTCTCTTCTACTGCTTTTCTGGCCAAAAAGTCACTGAAATATATTGGCTCAATATTTATATAAAAATTAACCTCTGGCAGATTCTGAACCTGGGAAACGTTCACCTAAAAAGAGTTTTCCAAAAAGCTGTAAGTAACTGAAAACAGGTGACTGAATATGAACAGTTACACGACTGCAATAAATCTCTTGATATCAGTCCCACTGGAGTGCAGAACAAGTCCTTTCATGCTGTATGCAGGGAAGTGAGCTGATGGATACAGCACCCAGCTCAGCCTATGGAGAAGAAAAAGAGCTAAAACAGCTTCAAGGGATGTCAAAACATTCCCCAGCAGCATTCTCTGCTAGGCCAGTCACAACAAAGTCAAAAAGCCCTTGCTATGCCAAAGTGTTTGCATTTTGTCCTTATTAAAATCTTCCCTTTCCCCAACAAAGAGCATCCCCAGGTGCATGGTTGTGCATACAGTTCCCTTTTATCATCCTCCACACTCAGCAAGGAAACAGCCCAACTGAGCAGCAGCAGACTGCAGAGACACAGTATGACAGAGACACGGACTGCCTACCTCTGGAGACCACAGGCAGTCCGAAGGCATGAAGGAAAACACTGTGTACATGCACAAATGATAGGAAGGTACATGTGCTGTACCAAGAAAAGTCTCACACCAGACATTTTCACAGGGTAAATATGAAGTACACTCTGTCTCAACACTGCAACTGTTTCTGCAATTAACTGCAGGAGATAATGCCACAGCAACAGGCTTGACTGTCT
This sequence comes from Orthonyx spaldingii, assembly GCA_013397795.1. Taxonomy (NCBI): domain Eukaryota; kingdom Metazoa; phylum Chordata; class Aves; order Passeriformes; family Orthonychidae; genus Orthonyx; species Orthonyx spaldingii. Next base: position 8,248 of record VZTJ01005687.1, on the reverse strand, counting down.
TCCACAAAACATACAAGAGAAAGGAGTTAGCTGCCAGAAGCTAGCTGAGTGGATATCTTACAATGCTGCCCTGAAGCTTGAAGGTTGTAGGTACTGATGACATAGGTTAGCATCTCAGCAGACCTATTCCTAGTACCCCTGGAGGAAGCCTGAAAACTCGTTCTTCCTTGCCTAAGGAAGAAACTCTGACACAAGGTAAAGCACAATGCAACAATTCTACACTCACACACTTAAACTCCTACATCTGAACAAGAGTTTAGGATTTTTTTTTCTGTTAGGCATCAGGTCAATGGGCCTTTCATGATCAGTCTAACTGCGAGGAGAAGGAAAAAGTATGATTTCATAAAATCAGGCATCCAATTCCTCACATGGAAAGCCAAAGTTGCCTCAGAAACACGGCTGCTTCCACAGTCATCTAATTTTGCCTCTTTTGTCCCATGGGACCAGGCTTTAGAGAGGCTTTATTTATTTGCAGGCCCTTCCACTGGGCTTCAGTTATCAGCCAATAATGCTGTGGACACACACACTTCTAATGGCCTATGTTTTGAAACCAAGTCTAATCTGATGGCGCAGTGCCTGAACTCCTTTTCCAGCACAGCCATTAAAGGATGTAGGTTATTGCTGTTGTCACCATTGATATTTGTCATTGTAATGTAATTAGGGCCCTAAAATGATGCATTACAGCCCTTGGCACAGCTTCTATTAAAATCTTTTCTTCTGCTCACTGAACTGCGACCTGCTTTCTGATGAATAACAGACAGACAGCTTTAGGGTGAGGAACAGATTCATCAAAGTAGTATTTTCCAGCTTTGGAAATAAAATAAATAAATAAATGAGTAAGAGGGCAACCTAAAAAGAAAAACACGGGGTGGGGGGGAAAGTGGGGAAGGAAAGCAAACAGCGTACTTGAATTTCATCTGACCACTTGAAATTCTGATTGCATCTAATGAATCTTTCTTAGGACAATATATTCCCAGCCTGTGAACCACATGGTTAATCAGGGCTCTAATCTGCTATCCATCAGCCTATGCCAGCACTGTAAATTCCAATCACATTTATAGGTTATGTGGGTCACGCATCCCTGAACAACCATATTCACGGATATCCCATGTAAACTGGCACGGATTCTGAAATGCTGTTGTTAGTGTTACTGAATGTTATAATACTAATCAAAGCTTTATGAAAGCTCCTGATAAACAACTGCTAAATTATTGCCTGTGGATACAGCATGACGCTCTGAAACAGCATTAATGGCCCAATAAAAGGGTGACTGCTTATGCCAAAATATAAAAAAGATAGCTTTTCCTGCCACAGTTTGTCAAATCTGTTAACAAACACCGACACTTGTATTGCTCCTTTCCCTGAACACAAAAGAGGCTTGGTTTTGCATAAAAACACACCAGCATGGAACCAGAACAGATGAAGGAAGGGCAGAAAGGAAAGGCTTGGGTTCAAATTGTCTGTTTGTTTATGTAATGCCAGCTTGTATTGTTTGCATCCTTTGGGAGACACCTACAAGACAATATTTTAAAAGTTTTGATCTCTTTTCATAGCCACTTATGTGACATCATTTTTAAAAAGAGGAAGATTAAATATTCATTAACTACAATGTTAACTTTTTTTCTTTTTGTCTGAGTATAAAGAGATGATAATAAAATCACTGTGCCAGAATCTGATCCCAGTAAAGTTATGAAGACCCGTATCAGTTAACAGTCCCTCAGCATTGTTGCAGGGATACAACACAAGAGCAAAAGCTTAGCTTTCTGATTCAGGCAACAAAATCTTTTTGACCTGATGGTTAAATGGTACTTTATTTCCCAAATGCACCCAAAAACCTGACACCTTAAGGTTCACAAGTGCCTACAAAGCATTCTGAAAAATGTTCAAAGATAAGCCTGTAGACAAGACTATACCTCAGGTCACATGAGGTGACCCAGTCTATGAAAGGGGCTCAGTGAAGCTAGTCCTTGGAGTACAACCATGGCTCCACGGCTATCATGTGTAGGTAAAGAGGAGCATGTGATGGACCATTAGACTCCTAAATCCCTTTCAGAATGGCAACGTAGTGGTTTAATTCAATTTACCCTTGCCACACACAGCTAGGACATAAGCACTCGGTTAAATAAGGTCAAGTGCCTTAATTAGCATATGTCCAAGTTCTTAGCACTGATGGAGACTAAAAAAGAAGCAAGAGTCATATAAACTCCAGATATTACAATATTCAGAAATGCTCTAAGAGATAGGGAATTCAGAAGGTATTTGTTGCTTCAAAGTATTTATCTGCACTCGCTTTTTCCTGGAAAAAAAACCATAAATGATTCTGTGGAAAAAAGAAAATTGGGATTTTATTTATAGCACATAAACTTTGGGAAAATATTTCCACTATATTTCACAAAGTTCCACTGTTATTACAATTATAAAAAATTGCTGGCAAAGAATTACCACTGGAGGCTCTAGGTTTGTCAGTGGAATGGAAACAAAACTACTATATATGTATTGTTGAAATAAACCAGAATAATAAAACATTATTGGGAAATCCATTTCAGCAGCCAGTAGGAAGAAGAATATATGCAATTACGCTTTCAGAAAAATAATCTGAAACAACTGTTATTTCAGGTTTAATTTGTTCTACACAATGCAGCCTTTGCCAAAAAGATCAATCTAGTTTATTAAGTGCTTACCAAGAACACATGCACACACCCTAAACAAGCATTTCACAAATTAGTGAGAACAAAAAAACATTATTACACTGTATGAAACATATCATGATTCTGAATAAAGCAAGCAAAAAAGCTAATCTTAGTATTTCACAGAAAATTAACTCTTCATTCATAAAGAAGAATGTGTTTTGTTTTAATCACAGACTTTTGTCTGGAAGTGCTTACTACAGTTCTGCAGAACTGGAGGAAATACTGCAAGCCTTGAATATCAAATTTCTCTTCAGCCCTAAAGGAATGGTGTTTGGAAACCAAGACACAAAGAGCCTAGTCTTCTAGTCAAAGCAAGTGGAGGGAAAAGACCTTCTTACCTTCTGTAGTAAGAAGGATGCTAAACAAAAAAAGTTCTTCACTAAGCTAATTACTGATATTTAGGAGATACAATTTGAGTAATGCACATAAAAGTTGAATGTAAGTGCCACCACCAAACTGCCAAATAATCACAGGTACCATTCTCCACCTCACTTTCCTATCAACTTTTATTACAAACATCCCAGCTAAGCTCATAAAGTGCTGTAACTTCCCCTTTGCAAGGTAATTTAGTGTTTTGTAAGTTAATTTAGTTGCCTATTTTGCACAAAATACTACAAACAGCAGTGTAAGCAATTAACTGGAGTGGCAGACTTCTCAAAATCAATTTTCTAATGTACATACCACTCTGTGGACTGCTGAAGTGAATTGATAAGACACAGCTTTTATTTAATGTCTCAAAAATCACACAGAGCTGAACTGAGCACAAGAGGATACATACTGAATCATTCAGTATGCATTAGGACAATAAAAACAAGTCAAGCACAGTGACATATAAACATGCATCAAGCCTGTCACCTGATGAAGTCGATGTTTTTTTGTTAATATCAACTTACATCAGCAAGCAGAGGAACAGAAATGCACAGCCTAGAGATTACCAAAGTTCTTCAGTTGCTCAGGCAGCCACCAAGCTGCATCCTGCCTGCCCTGACATATGTACCTGCAGAGCATCCAGAAAAAAGGCTGGCTTCAATTTCCCTTCCTCAAAGGCAGCAGGAAACACTTGCTGAAAAATCAGACAGAAATGAGTAAAAGGACACTGCCACGGGAAATGCTGTTTCCATCAGTAGAACTTTGAAGTCCGCTTTAAGGTACTATGCCTTCACCTACAAGCAATCCTCAGCATTTCACAGAAATACTTTTTTTCTGAAATATGTCCTCATTACATAGGGATGAGAAGTTTCCACCACTTTCTACCAGTTGAAGGATGTGACTTCACAGTTTAAAAACAACGCAGAAAAAGAAATATTTTAAGCCTATAGGCTTACAGCATCATACTAAGGCAGCTTCAGCTCTGAGTTCAGTATTTTTCATCTGTCTCCTAGTTGCAATTAGGTCAGAATTTCCCATTTTAATCTTTCCAATAACTGCTGAAAGACAGCAGCACATGCACTCTCTCCTACTACTCAATTTCTGCCCTCACACACTCTGCCAAAGAGTCTAACCACAGTCCTGCACCTGCTGGAAATGGCACAAGCCAGTCTGAGCCTGTCCTTGTAGCTATATGCATACATTGGTTTTAGTGTTCAGTTTTAATTTAGTTGGAAGAAGAAAAGTCTCCTATTTATTTATTTACATCGCAAGTTCATTTATACTTTGTCTCACAGGGGCGACAGGAAAACTAGTCAGAAAGGAATACTGCAGGTCAGTAGTTTCAATGCTGTATCATGAAAAATTAAACAAGGAAAAAAAAAGATTGAGAGAGTAAAAACCTGTTCTCAGTAGGCTTATGTTTAACTCGAGGTGGTGGCCCTAACTGCCCTGAAAAGGTATTAAGGGGGCAAGACTTCATGAGAAAGATGAAAATATCTAGCATTTTAATCTAAAAGAAACCATGCTTTTAAAATTTACTTATATTGTGCTTACAAAAGAGGGTTCTGATTTTTTTTTAAATGTTACTATGAAATACACACTGAAATAATTTTCCCACTACAAAACAGAACTGTCAATGTCCACTTCTGAGCCTTGCCAGAACTTCGCTTTAATCTGCAAATACATATAAAGGAAGAGTCAGATACAGCTACAGGTACCTGTTATCCTACATCCACTCTCTATATTATGGCTACAGTGCTTACTCTGGAGCAGCATGCTTTAAATGCTGATCACTTAGAAGCTGATATGCTATCAGAGTTCAGAACTGTGAAGACTGTGACAGATTTCCAGTTACACATAAAAAGTTATACTTTTCAGTCTTGATACTTGCAGAAAGCACTGCAACCACTGGCAACAGACAAAGGTCTGCCAAGAAAGAAAATTAAGTTTCTCCAGCAAGCATTGTGTTGTTACAGGTTTTAATGAACTACATAAAAGCAATCAATAAACTGATAAAAGCGGCAATTGGAAGCCACCCGTAAAAACAAGAAATACAATGTGGTTGCTGAACTCAAGTTTATTTTCTTCCAAATTCATCTGGAAGCCAGGAATCAGTCCTTCTGCATCAGGAACAAGACTACTACTTCTCTTCCACCTTTGGTTTCCTTTGTTTACCTGCCTCAGCCCTGCACGTTATGAAAGCTGGAGCCCATGGTTTGTCTAAATCATTGATAGTCACACTTGATTGTGTTTGCTTCCAGAAAAGAAAATACTAGGAATAAACACACTGATCTATTTGGAGGATATGTTAATTCTGTTTGCAAGAATTCTCAGACTGCTTGAAAACTTTGCCATATTTCATCTTCAATTATTCATCTTCCTACCCAGCACTTTCACAATACATCGCAAACAGCAATCAATTAGCTCAAGAAATAAAAAGATAAAAGATATTTATTTAAAGGAAACAGCATTTTAACTCATTTTCCATTTTGGCTATCATGTTGTGCCATGAAAATGGGCAATACTCAGATGCAATTTCTGCATATTAATACAACAGATTTTAGTATTTGAAATAATTGACAAAAATACTGCCCCTTTTAAGCCAATACAGAACAGCACAATTTTAACAACATCCCTGTAAGAGATGAAAGAACAGTGTAGTGGATTCTGTGGCAGACATAATCAAGCTTCAATTTTGAATCCTTGCAAAGACAGAAATTCAAATAAAGCATGTTACTATCTCACATTTTAAACCAAGTGAAGTATGATACCTGCTAATTCTTTCTCAAGATAAAGAAATGTTTCATACTCTACTAAGTCCCAGCTGCTGGAACAGAGTGGTCACCTGAGAAGCAGAGTACATTTAAGGCACCTTTCTCCCTTTCTGATCTAAAGAGTTTTTGGTTTGTTAAATCAACACTCTACAAGTGAAGTTTTCTAAAATGCTAAGAGTGTATAAGCAGGCCAGACTTTTCTTTTACTCCAAATTTAAATGCAAGTTTCAACTTCAGGTGTTGGCTCATGATTTTCTCATGCTTGAGATGGCAACACCTACTGAAGCACCAACTGAAACTTCCAGGACCATGTACAGAAGGGCACCTTGTCACTAGAAGTTTACACCGTACTGCATACGATGGATGACACAGTCAGTGAGGACCCAAATTCCCTTTCTCTGGAGCACGTTGCCCTGAGAGTAGGAGGGACAGTACCAAGGAGCTGGGGAGCTGAGCAGAATCATCCAACACGGCTGGTCTTTCCACATTTCACACATCTCTGCCATCACCCAGATGATACTGACTCATATTTGTATTTTTTAAGTAAAAGACTTGCTGCAGCAACCATCTCAACAGGAAGGGATTCCTGATGCAGCAGAATACTGCTTTCTGAAGAGGAACAACAACAACAACAAAAGACTGTAGCTCCAAATCCTATTGAATAGAAAATATTGATCTGATTTGCCATTGCTCACAATTTCAATCACTGTTCATCGTAATTACCTCTGCTGAAAATAACTATTCAAGTTTCAGCATTACTGCAATTAGGACTTCTCGCTATTTTTCCTCCTAAGTGAAGGACAGTGAAAGAACAGGTAATTTAATCCTTTAATATGTGAATACCTAACAAGTGGTAGTTTCACTAGGGAAATACATCTAAAATAATCAAGTAGTTTACAACTCTCTTTTTAGCTTTCCTAAGAAGACACATTTGCAAAGCAAATGCGAAGACATTTGTAAGACATGCATGCTTAATATGTTCACAAAAATTCCCTTATCCAAGACAGTGGGATACACTAAGTACATCTTGATGTTCAATTCATTTGAATGGCATTCCCCCAGTAAAACTCTTACCAGAGCAGACAGAATCTGAGTCAAGCAACACCTAATGGCATTTATCTTTAAACTACATCATCATTATTCAAATTTTCAAATACTCATCATCTAAAAGGGATTTCAATATAAAATAACTTCTTGTAGAAAAGCGAAGTTTAAAAAAATGCCACAAAAAGCAGAACAGGAGGAATGGAGCAAGTAGAACTCTTTGGTTAGGAAATGTAGATTTCATGGAACATTTTCCAGTGTATAACTCCTGTGGGATCACAGTTTGTAGAGAGCTACTATGAACTACATTAATTTCAGACAAATGCTCAAGACACACTATATGTTAAATGTGCTTTTCATCACACTACACCTACAAACTCTAATAAAACATCTAGAACATGGAAAACATCAAATATAAGCAATTATAAGGGGTAAATAACTCTCTAGGCATATTAGCCACATGATCAAAGTAGTTCTCCTTAAACGTGTTCTTCTCAAAAGAGGCATCAGTCAGAACAAGATTCATTCACAAAGTTGTACCAGTTTCACACCCATGATCCCGTACTATAAAGATGTCCGGGCCAGAAACATGGATTACACGCTCACCAATTATGACATACCTGCTCTAGAGATAGAGAGAAGGCTTTCACTTCCTTAATGTGCATTTTAAACTGGCATAAGAACAGGCACAGAAGAGGTTCTCCCTTAATCCAGCTACTCTTGCTTGTTCCATCCTTCTATTTACAGCATTTCTATGCGCATGTGGTGAACTAAGCAATAAATTTATCCCCATTAAAGCAGAGCTCACTTCCAAATGAAACCATTATTTTTTTGACATAAAAATGCCATCCCAGACCCATTTTACTATGTGGTTGACCCAAACATAGGATCACCCCTTTCATTACAACTGCCATCTTCTGCCCACTTGAAGTACACAGAAAACTTCAGTCCTAGACACACAAAATCTCCAAGATGAGACTTTTTCTGAGCATTCCTTTGAGTCAGAAAACAAGAGCACAGTTAAAGGAGTAGACCACACAGCAGCATTTCTGTCAAGTTTCTCATCTTATCAGAGACACCAGTAGATCTCTCGGCAAGGTAAGACACCTTGTTTCATCTCCTCCGCTGCACTGCAACCGAGTCATACTGGTATCAATCACATCCTGAACTTTTCACCTCTCAGACTAGTATCATGATTGGTTTAGCTTAAAGTTTCACCTAGCCTTTAGAGCCACCTGTTAGATAACTGGTAAATCAAATCACCAATACCCAACTGCACAGTAAATTCAAAACAATAAATAAATAAATAAATAAATAAAACCTAGTGTCGTGGGTTTATCTAAGAAGAGTCAGTTTTTCAAGTGACTTATG